>JAVQJL010073285.1:0-19703 GCA_036024295.1 Nannoperca obscura | reverse complement strand
ATGTCTTGACTCTATTTTCTATTCATTTCACAACGTATGGTGGTGAATAAGTGTGACTTTTCATGGAAAACACAAAATTGTTTGGGTGACCCCAAACTTTTGAACGGTAGTGTAGGTTTCAACTTTTCAATTTATTTTAATCATTAGCATGATGTTGATTGTTGAGATCAGTTGCTATCAGTTGGAGTCAGATACTTCTTCAGATTTTAAATAGAAATAGAGATTTGAAGGGAGCCGATTGTCAGCCAGTGGGAATCTTATCTTATTACACTATTATATTATTTCTACACCAGTCAATGGACAGGAATACAGTTTGAATCTAGGTTATAAGGTTGATGGATTTGTTGCCTAAAAAGAAGGCCTTTCTGATTTAATCTGTAGCTTTTCTCAACAGCTTCCGCCCACTGTTAGCTGTTCATGTGAACTTGAAGCTTGGTGATTGGATGTTTAGAGACCAAATGCACCCTGGGAGTCGTAGACCCAGATGATTTGGATCACAGTTGTTAATCATTTGGACCAATAATGATCCAAACCGTAGAAGTGCCGCACCTGAGTTACGTGAGATTGTCGATGAGTAAAATGAATGGGGCTTTTATTTGCGTAATCAGAGGAGCTCTATGTAGCACCTCCGATTTCGCAACTCTATCGACGATATCGCTGTTTGTCCTCCTCCGCAGCTCCCAAGTTTACAAGCTTTGTACTTGAATAAGCTGAGGCTTCATATCATTCACATTTCTCCCAAATAGACAGTGACTAAGGTGGCGTGGTGCCACATCAGTAGAGCTAGCTTAAAGTTAGCAAGACAGGCTACACTGTCAATGGTAACATTTGTCTATGCTTTCATACTTAGCTACGTTAGCTTACCTGTCCAACAAGTATAATGCTGACAAATGTTTCTTAAGGTGGACACAGGTGTAACTAATCACAATTATTATGGCTGCTTTCCATTCAGGTATTCCTGTGCCAGGTCCCTGATACTGTGCATGCTACGTCTCGCTGGCATGGCTTACTGGCACAGCTAAATGGAATGCAGCCATCATTAATGTTATTAGTTACACCTGTGCTTTTTCTGCAATGACAATGTCAAAATGTTTGCTGTGATGAAGGTGTATGGACGATTTATTAGTGTCCGAACTTTGCCCCATCATTCAAAACTATCTATAATATTTTCTCATTTTGGAGAAACTAAACAACGTTTAGTCCAAGAGGTCTGGAAGTGTAGACATTCTTCATTGAGGTAACAAAGGAGCAACTGGCATTGATCAGCAAAACTTGTAAACCCCTGCTAATAGTGGTTATACTACGCAAAGAGCCAGTAAAATATTACTTATTACACTTTTAAATGCTGAACTAGCTCCATTAAGATGGTTTCCAATCAAAGGTTGCCCAAAAAGTTACCCTATGTATCACTGCTTTTAGGGAAGGTGAATTAAAACAAGACAAAACCTACCGCCTTCATCTATCTTTAATCCAGTGAGTGATCACAGCCGCCATCTCGTAAACACACACTCGTAAACATGTAAACATTACAGGGTATAAACATTCACAAGGTCAGTTTCACCCACATAATCATTACTAAAGCATCCAAACAAAGCAGGCATGCTGCAGTAAGGGGACGCTGTTACGTAAGTTAAATTAAACCAGAGAGGAGGAGGAGGATGATGCCAAAGCACAAGAATGAGCTAATTGCTCATTTGTTGTACAACACAGGTTGAAACTACAGTGCACCTGACTCACTTTGATGTTAATGAAATACTGCTGGGTTCTTTAACCTGTACAAGGGCACAGCGACCCTATTATGAAATAGAAACAGTCATTTTTTCAGGATGAAAGTGGGCACGAGGATAGACAAACCTCTCATTCTCTCATTCTCTCTCTCTCTCTCTCTCTCTCTCTCTAATCTATCGACACATACACACACTTCAGAATGCCATGCTGTTCAGGGAAAGTGGAAATTAACTGGGTTTTCAGTTGTGATAAACAACTTTCTGCAGAGATAGTCATGCCATGGATTTCAGCTCCTCCCTTCACAGGTGTCTTCGTCTCTCGCACTCGTCTTGTCTGTCAACACGCAGATGAATCACCGATTGGAGGAATGAGTGTCCATTGGACTTTTGCAGGATGTTTGGAAATGCTGGAAGGCCTTGTTTTCATCTCTCTTCCATCAAGGTATCTAGGCATTGCGTGCATTTTGGTGATGGATATGCCTACAACGAATGCCAACAGCAACTGAAGCTGAAAGAGTGGGAATGATGGGAAGGGGTGGAGACAGCATCTGGAAAAACAACACTGAAGTCGGTGTTATGGATTATGTGAGGAGCAGATATTGGATATTTGGAGATTTAGATTGGAAGATGGCTCATTTGAGAGCCTCAAACACATGCGTGCTCCAGTGCTCATCACATGTGAGCATGAGTTTCAGAAATAAAAAGGGGGTTAACTCGTGATTCACTGCTTGGTTGCTTTGACAGTGTTCAAGGGCTGTGATTTGGAGCTGTTCGTTCGCTTACATCCCATCACATCACGCACACTCTTGGATAGACACACATTCTCAATGAGCACACGAAAAAATAAAAGAAGCAATATTCACTGCTCAAAATAAAATAAAAAATGAAACGCACCTTGACTGGAGTCCTACTGTTCCCACCCCCACCCCCCTGACACACACAATTATCTGCCACATCAGTCAGTGTGTGAAAGATATGAGCTACCACCAAGTGATGATGAATAGAGTGCAAGCTGCCCTGAACTTTATAATTACAATCACACACGGCTGTAATTCTCACTCGACACACTTAACACTTCAGCTCGGTCTTGCTCGGCTGGCAGAGACACGCCACACCAATAAATATGCATTCCTGCTCTCCTCTCTGCAAAGATTAAAGGGCCGATTTATTTGTACGCTACTCTGAGGCTGACGTGTCTATGTCTGCTTTTATCAGCATACAGTGTGCTTTTACAGTGAGATCTACAGTACGTAGTCATACTTAGAGTTGACTTACAAAATAAAACGTTTTCATACAGCGATCCCTAACTTGTACCTCAGGAGGCACATCTGTTAGCTAAACGCAAAGAACATAGTTTCTATAGTTAGCTAAAAGTAATGGATAAATGGCTGAAACTGTTAGTACATGGTTGGAATACTGCATATAGCTAAAAGTGTGTAAATGGATACATGATGAAATAGCTAAAACAGTAGAAAAAGTTAGTATGGATAAATAGCTGAAGCTACATGTGTTGATTAAATGGCTGAAATGTTCTTCTGCAACTCAGCAGAACTAATGCAAACTTTACCAAACCGACTTAAATATTAATAGTTATTGTGTGTAATAGTATATAACATTTGGTACCTGACGAGTGTTATCAGTGGCTCCTTGAGTTCATAAAAAACGGTTAAAAAACCACTGCTATAAAATAGTGATTTTAATTGTTTGGAAACTCCCGCTCACATTGTGTTCTTATCACAGACATCCCAGAAGCTTCCCGGAAACAAGCCAACATGCCAGCACGCCTCGCTCCCTCCACTACCCATAATCCTTATCTGCAAAGTAAATAAGGGCTCCCATCCTGTCTAGAGGGGTTTTGTCTCTTTTTACACTGAGCTCTGTCTGCCAACCTTCCTTAAAACATGGTCAGAGGGAAGGAGAGGGGTGTTGAGAAAGTGAAGGAGGGAAAAGGGCAATGCTTCTTCCACAAGCCAAACACAAAGTAACTATCAGTGTTCTGGATCATTTATAAAAATGCTGTATGAGATTTTCCAGGATTTTTGGAAACATTTTCAGAAAATGTCTGGTTGTAATGAAGATTTGAAGGACTGGCTTGTATTTGGCAGCAAACTTGCACACATGAATATTTTGATGGTGGCAGAAATATATATCTCATATTAAGCTGTTAACTAAACAGATCCTTCAGGATCCTCATATTAGCCTCTTCTCTAGCAGGAAATGGTTGTAGATTTTCACACGTTATTCTGACACATTCACAGACAACGCTCACAACAACTACCGATGAAACCGGCTGACAAAATCCACTCTGAAGTATGTAAGGCCTTTCTTTCCCCAAGAAGCTTAACCTTCGTGAAGAGCCTTTTTGTAGCTTCTGGGCTTCCGTTGCTGCTATTTTCTGTCTAGGGATTGTGGAGGCAAAGCAAAACACGAAGTCACGTATGAGTTGCCAAGTGGAGAAATGAACTGTAAACACTCGCATGCCTCTCATTTATTCACATTGTGAGTGGAGATGCCAGAAAACAATTCAATTAATCTTTGGCACAGGGCAGCCAGACTGTAGAGAACAGAATAAACACACACACACACACACACACACACACATAAGGAGAAAGAGAGAGAAGAGACAGATTAGGAGATGTAAACACAAATCATGAAGAGAAAACGTGCCATGGAAGCCACCCTGTGGCAGACGAGGATCACATAAACAGTCCGGCTGTTAAAATGTTGACGGGGACGGCATCACTGATCAACTGTGGGAATCCAGCTGTAAACACTGTCTATCAGCGGAAGGGGAGGAAGGATCGGTTGGTGGTGCCAGACTGTGTCCATGTGATTACAAGCTTGTGTGAGTGGCTATTGCGAACATCCGTGCGCGTACATGTAAGCGGGTGTATATATGGGTGTCGAGATTAGTTTGTCTGAATGTTTATTTTTACTTTTTATAAGAGTCGATATGAGTGTAATTGGTTACAGTGCAGGACTTGCTTTACACAACCACAAAGCCCACAGCCATAAAGTTGAGTCAACCTCTTCAAACAGAGATAGGTTATTATCATTAATCAACACAGACAGATGCCTGTATTAGTTTTGTGTTTTTCTATCTGGATGGCCTTTAATATCTCATTTACTCTGTGTTCATGACGTCATGACTTTACGTTATGTCACCACATCTTAGTAAGCTGGGACCATAAACAAATTGAGCACCAATGCTCATAACTCAAAATGCAATATCCACCATCTAAGCAGGCCTATTGCATGCAAAGTGCATTACCATCTGAAAACCAACACCTCAAGAACCATTTCTGGTTGCACTTTTATGTGTCCGAACAAATGTTATTACTTGGCGCCATAGAAATAAGTGGAGGTAAAAATAGTCGCGGTAAAAATAACACATTCCTACTAAGTGACAGATTGGCGTTTTTCCATTTAGCACAAATGTTGCTGTACTCCTGCGGCTGCAAGGAGAAATATTGGTGGGAGGCACGTTCCCAGAAAAAGGGCCCTTTTTTTGGTCTGTGTGTTGAAAAGGATAATTGCTCATCTGAGCTCACACAAGATGCCTCTCTCCCTTTCCAATGGCAACATAAACTTCTTCTGCATTCTTGAGAGAAGAGTTATGTTGACCTCCTCTCCCTCTCCCGGAGTGTTTGTGTGTAAAGGAAAGACTGAGTGTGTGGGTGCATGCATTTGTGTATATATGTGTCTATGCTCACTTATGTACAGTATGATTCTGTGAGCACGGTGCGAATAGGGTGTGGATGCAGATTTTTAAACTGAGGGGAGGATACAAGAGAGAGCTTTTTTTGTGGAGTGGGTGGATTGTGTGGGAGAAGAAGAGTTTGATGGTGGTGATGGGGTTGGGAGGGAGGGAGGGAAGGGGCACTTCAGTGGTGTTTGAAACGTTTGTGAGTCAGATTTTAGCAATGAGGGAGTAACAGAGGCCATGAATGAGAGTACTTGTTTATGTGGGTCAGTGGGCTCCCTTTTAACCCCTTCAGCCTTCTTGTGCCTTTTCACAGGAAGTAGCTGCTCCACCCATGGTCGTGCCTGACTGAAAGACAAATCATGTGCTGGAAAGGAAGTCAAACATGCCACCAGTGAGACAAAACCCTTTGTAGTCTCTGTGGCTCTGCGCAAAAAGCTCTCCAATAACTGCCATGTTTACACTGGGGATATGAGACTTGCATTTCATCACACATGCTGCACAAAGCTTCTATCTCCATCCACAGAAAGCAGAGGTTAATTGGAGTGAGATCGTCTTTCTATAGCAAGCCGCATAATGAAACTCTTCTCACTGCAGGAGGGAAATTGGATCAGAAACAGAACTCTAAACTGTCGCTGACATTTTGCTGAGAGCCAAATGTAGCGGAGGAAGCCTTGGCGCTTAGCATCGCATGCACACAAATTGCTTGTCCTGTTTATGCAGCTGCTTTATTCAGATAAAATTCCAGATAAAACAGCCATTTCAGGATGTGAATTAGATGAAGGCAAATACCACATCTAAATACTGTATGTGCACCTGGTGGAATTCATTCAAAGCTCCGTGAGTGCTGACCCTTTGGGACAAATTTAAGATTGAAGTGAAGGGCAGGTAATTGACTTGACAGATTTGCAATGATGCACACTGATTACTTTTTTTTCTTTTTTTTTTACAGTCAACACATATCTGTAGGTGTGTTGTTTTATGGGTTTTAAATATACAACACAGGTCTCTATCTCTTTAGCTGCTGAATGCTCCACCAGCTAGATGCTAACTTTGTCTATCTGCCATTTGCTGCTAGGCAGATAGGGTACAGTGGGTTTCACTGAAGACAGCTGCTGGAAATGAGGTTGATGAGAGTGAACCAGAACAGTAAGGTTAAGGGTAGTAAAACCAAAACAATGAGCTGAAAGAGGCTAAAACGCTCCATATAGAGCTGAGAGGAACAGCAGAGTTGGATGATGATGCTCTGTGGGTTTGTCACATTTCACATAGTTATTTGAGCCATTGTTCTTATTAAAATACAGATTATTGCAGTTGTTTCAACAAAAGCGTCCCTTTTCAGACACAATGTTCACATTGCTCTGGATAATCTACAGAACACATGGGTTGATTGTTCTTTTAGAGATGATTTTTTTCAGTAAAACGTTGTTCCAAGGGAAAACTGCATTGAGGTTTGTGGATTATCCAGAATAACCAGAACCCTTTTCTGGAAGATGTATCTGTGGAATTGTGGAATGATACCATCACATATACATTTCCATTTAACTTGCATTGTTTTGGATGGAGTTAAAAATCTCAGATAATGATATTTCAAAACTTGGACTAAAAAAAACAAAAAATCTGCAAGGCTAGATACCACTAGAGATAATGAGAAAAACAAAATATATTTGTTTGGAAGATTTGATTCTTGTTGCTCAAGGATAGTACAACATTATGGTTGTTCTTCTGACATGTGGGCTTGAGCTCTGTTTCTTAGTTCAAATGACCTGACCTTGAAACTACAAGCTGCAAGCTATTTTTCCTGGTCCAACATCACAGTCCAAATAAACTTCTGGCGGCTTTTAAATGGATGAGCTTCACAGGGACTCATACAGAGTGATTCACCAGAGTTCAAACCACAGCAAGTCTGGAAGTGGGAAAGAACAATGATATCAAAAGATCCCCCGTTCAGGCTCTGACACCCTCCCCTTTCTGCCACACAGGTTGTGAAGAGGACATCTGTCCTCTGTAAACTCACCAGGACGTCACTGTCGAAGGGCAGAATGTCTGGAATGTGCCCTTGTCGTCAGCGGGCCCGTGAACCAGTCATTTGGCTAGTGTTGCTTCCAGAGTCGGGCAACAAAGGCATCCTGGCCCACCTCTCACCTTTGTGGGGTTCTCTTTGGACCAGGGCTGAGGAATTTCTACCTCAGGAGTTATGATTCTGACCTCCAGGTCAGCCAGTTGGGGACCACCCTCATCCAAACATATCAGCTCTCACATTGTCCAACGGGTTCATATTTTGGTTCGTAACATCATATTGAGCATATTGGATGATAGGACGTTGACATCAGCTGCTAGGAATGTCTGTCAGTTCACTAATCTTTCCCACCCTTCTCAGTGCATAGCTCACCACTATGGCGTGTCATTAGCGTATGAAAGATTTGTGTTTTGAGAAGGAGACGTGTGGGAGGTGTGTGTGTTTGTTTTTGTCTTTGATGTTGTCAGGTAGTGAATGTCTTGGTGTAAAACGTTTCAGTGATCAGAGAAACAAGTTTTGGCAGCTCCCTGCAAATCACAAAATAATTGTTTTGTGAGAGATGGTAAGAGTTGGATTTGGAACAAAGTGTAATGGAAAAACAAATGTAAGTGAGAAATATTTAGCATGAAAGTGCATTGTTTTCTTTTTTCAAAGAATGCAAATCATCCCTTCAAAGACAGCTCGTAGTTTTAGCCTTTTTTATTAAGCTGCTTGTATGTATACACTGTTGCTTGTAGAGAGTATCACCTGACTCAGCAGTTCCCCTTAGGGCTATGCTTATCGTCCTCATTTAGCTCCTTGTTTTGGTTTTTCAGCTCAAAACCTCTCATCCACCCTGTTTGCAAGCAGCTGTTATCAGCTCTGAAAAACCCACTGTCCGCTTCCTGCCCTGCTCCGAAAGGCAGACAGATAACGTTAGCGTCTAGCTGGCGAAGAAAGTCAATCCTCTTGAAAGGAAGTAACAGAAAAGTGAATATTGGACATAGAGGAATTGTTGGGATTTTGGGATACACAAAATCAAACGAGAAGATCGATACCACTCCCACATCTCTGCGGTAGCTACGAAGCTACCGCCAGCAGCGGGCAGCTTAGCTTATTCGATATTTTATTCAGTCCATTCTCAATTACTGAAGTACTTTTGTTGTGCATTCATTGTGTTTCTTTTACACATGTCTAATTTGTGAGTAAAACCTCATCTCTTTTACTTTCTCCTTTTGCTTGTGTTTTAACTTTCTGCCAAACCACATGCTCCTCCACCCTTTGTACAGTTCTTCAGCCATTTTGAGCCTCCTAATATTCTTCAGCTGTTGAGAGCAAAGAACCCTCTTCTTTCCCCTTTGCATCTCCCCTACATACAACTTCTCTGCCATGTTTTCTCTCAGTTCATTCTTGCCATCTGCTCTCTGGCTACTTTTTTATCATCAGCCTCCTCAAATGAATCTTCCCCTAACCATCACTCTGTCTTCCTCTCTTCTCTCCATCATCCCTTCCTTCTCCCTCACAATTTCTTTTTGTTTTACCCCAGTCCACCCTCCTCGCCCCCTCCCTTGTTGCGTGCGACGAAGAGAGGTATACTCTTTCGTCAAGCCTGCACAAGTGGAGGGAGGAGGGGGTCAGAATTGAGGGTGAGGAGGAGGAGAAGGGAGGAGGTGGTAGTGGAGGGCTGCTGGGACAGATCCATTTTCAAAGCGCTATCTTTTTATTTGTTTTCCTTCCAGATTTCACTGCTATTTAGGAGGAAGAAAAAAAGAGAAAAAAAAGAGAAAAAAAAAGAAAAGCCATACACATGCTCACACACATACTGAGAAATGGCCCAGATGGCCATCACTCATAAAGGGAATCTTTCAGGATCGACTCACCAGCCTATCTACCATGTTAAGACAAGACACCCCAACAGCCAACCCCCACCCCAACGAAACCACAGCTGCCAAACTGGGAAAGCACAGCACTCCCATCCAAATGTCACCCTAAGTGAGCATCAAACGGGACTCACCTGTAGTCTCAGAGCGGTTGCTTTTATTTGAAACTCGATCGTTCCCAAAAGAACTTCCCCACCCCTCATCTTGGCAGACAAAACAGGACCTTGATATCAGAATAGGATGTTCCCCTTTTCTTAAATTAATCCAAGAAGCGTGTATTCATCCCCCTGAGGCTGCTTTTAATCCCCTCATCATGAAAAGAATGCCAAAACCTCCTCATAGTTGTCTCCATTACCACAAGCATGCTTGGGACGAAAACACATTTTCATTTATCTGGTGGAATCTCTTGTCAGTGACATACTATTGTAGAAGCACACGAAGCTGGAGAGACGGAAAAGAAAAGCCAAGGGTAGAAGAGCAAGATGAGAAGGGGAAAGGGTCGCTGCTTCAAGAGTGATTACCTCAGTGGTTAGCACTTCATTACCTTGTGTCTCACGTTGTTTTATGTGCACGGCTGTGTCTTAGGTGGGCTGTAATGGGATAGCAAATGTCAGGCCCCACATACTCCTGGGAAGTTTTTTTTCTCCCTCTTCCTTTTAAAGAGAGACAACAGTAGATGGACCACCCTGACAGAGATTAATGTAGACCGGGGTTTTACTACCAAGTTATCTGAATGTGGCGAAGGTTAAAAATATGTTAAAAAAACTGTTCCTCGTGATATGTGGTCATATGTACAGTAGTTGTACTGAGCAGATTATCGTAATGGACAAAGTGGACTTTTCCAAACAAGCTGCTGAAACACGAGACTGGGCGAATTTGATTACTGTCTAACTGGATGAATTTACTGGATGTGGAAACAAATGAACAATCTGATTTTGTACTGATGAGATTTAAGGTTGGAATGTCTAGTGTAAATGTGTCTTTGGCTGTTCCCGTCATACATAGATCCAGCTTCTGGTCACAGTGCTACCTAATTTATTGACATGCAACTATGACGTAGTATTTTTTGGTTTGACAGCCAAAGAAATTAATCACAAACTTGAAGACACCCCCCACCCCCCACCCCGTGGGAAACAGCCAGTTCTGGAGAGCAGTGGAGGAAGAGGAAGCAGGACAGGGAGTCCACACCCATGCTCTTGTCAATCACTGTAATGTCAGTTTGAGGATGGCCAGTCACTTGGCATAGATGATAAGGCCAAGTGAAGGGACATTGTTAAACGGTGGGAAAGCGTGAGAAAGTGTGATAGCGATGTTGCATGTTGTGTGGTTGCAACACCACTGCACGCTGAGCAGAGACAACATAGTATTTATTGTGAGCTATTTCAACACATCTACAAGTACAGTAGACTAATTGCTAGACTGAACTTTTTTTTATTTATTCTGGTGGTGAAGTGGCTGTAGGACGGGAGTTTCCCTGGTCAATTTTTGGTACTATTTAAATTCACATGGAGAACGCACAAGCGAGAAAGGCAGAGAGGAAAATAGCTATGAATGGAAAGAGAGTGGAAAAGCAGAGGGAGGGGAAAAGGGAAAAGAAACTTTAATCACAGAAACACTGACCCATAAAAAAGGAGAAGCAGACACAAGTGGAAACCAGAGGAATGTTATCCAGCTGGGGGATACATCCATCCATCCAGCTCTTTCTGCTGTATTTCTACTTAAAGCTACGGGTGAATTGGATTGGGGCGGGGGGTTTGTAAAAGAAAAAGCCTCCGAAACAAAAACCAAATTGAAGGATGAGCTAAAACCAGCAGTTCTAAAACCCTGAAGCCATGGGATTGGATCCCAGAGCAGCCAGGCCGCACATCCCTGAGCTTTAGCCAAGAACGACACTGCTTCCCAGTCCTTTCACACTCTGGAGAGAGGCAGCTCTCATACAGAGTGCTGAAGGCTGTTTAATTACCTGCCTGGCCAGTTAGCTGGATGGCTCGGCCACAGCGTCTGACGGGCTTCCTCCCAGTCTCCACTCTTCCCTCTCCATGGCCTAGACTCGGCCGCACCATACTGGAGCTAAACCCACATCCCCTTATTGGGAGCCAAGGCCAATTAGCTGCATCCATGCTCACACACTGCTGACTGTTCACTTTTCATACTTGCCTGTGTACATCTTAATGCTAACAAGAACAAGATGTTTTGTGCTGGAAATTCTTATCAGTAGCTCGAGGATCGGCAGGATGCAGCATTCAATGATTTACATGCCATAGAAGCATTTCCTCCTCCTGGCTTCTGAAGAGGCAAAGGGTGCATGAATACGTGTTATAAAAGATTTGGTTATGTCCCATCGTGTTATTTTTACACTCTCCTGTTCATGCACTTATCACTTGGACTTGGGGAAACCACTCCCTCACCGGATGAACTCTCATTACCATTTGGAAAGGCAGGGTTTATCATATTAAATATGATGGAGACATATGTAAAATACACCCTGTGGATTCAGATTGTGGCCTGGGGGAAAATATCTACAGAACTATGAATGAGAAGCATCAGTATTATCCTAAATACTTATGTCATGTCTGAATGTTTGGGTGATAGATAAAGAAACATGAGCAGCACTGCCGATGTGGATCTCTCCCATTGCTTGGCAGTTCAGGCATGCCTATAAGATACTTATTGCATTGTAGTGCATCATCTCTGGTTGGGTAATCTTGTGGAATGAATGGGCCTGCTCAGTCCATTGATGTTATTGAGTGGCATAGTGCAGTATGTCTCTCGACAAGGCCCAGCTCAAGCGGATCTCAGCAATCATGAGCAACAGGTGGGCTTGGACAGCATTCCCTCCACTGCAAACAATTTTGCTTTGAAACCCCTAAAGCCTGATCCAAGACAGGAAAAACTTCCCATTAGTGCTGCTTATTTTCTTTTCATGGACCACACACACAAGCGTACACACACACACACACACACACACACACACACACACACACACACAAACACACCAAAACATGTAAGCAAGGCGGCGTTGCATTGACTTTCATTCATTTCCTGTAGACTTGACCAAACTTTAACCATAACCATGACATTTCTAACCCCAACCCTAACCCTTGCCTTAAAGGAAAAGTGCAACATTTTGGGATTTACGCTGTCTGACAAATACAAAGTTATATAGCCAGCAGCCCGTTAGCTTAGCTTAATACAAAGACTGGAAACAGGAGTAAACAGCTAGCCTGACTCAGTTCAAAAGTAACTAAATCCAGCACCTCAAAAGCTCACTTGTTGTATCTTGTTTGTCTAATATGTACAAGTATTAAAACAACAACAATTAGCATTTTAACAAGGTTTATATTTATATTTATATATATCTTTTCTTGGTTGGGAGCAGCAACTCCCTGGAATCTCCGCTGGTAGCCCAGCACATAAAAAAAGGCTAATATTTTAACACCATGGTTTTTGTACGCATTAAACAAACAAAACATAATGTGTTAAATAGAGAAGAAAGCTAGCTGTTTCCTCCTCGTGCTGCTAGTAGTGGCCAGACAGATACGAGAGAGAGCTTTTTCATCTAACTCTCCGCTAGAAAGTGAATTAACCCTGAATTGTATTAGTTGACCTTGTGAGGACCAAATGGGAGGAATGTCCCCATAAAGTTGTACCTACTATGTAATTAATATAATAAGTACAAAAGCACACAGACAAAAGGTCAGTACTACATCAAACCATCTTAGTGGTATAGGACAGAGAAACTTTCTCTCCTCTCGCTCCAGCACAACTCTGTGTTTTCTGCTGGAAGAGTGAACTACAGCTACAGCAGGCTTAAAGCTGTAATCAGAGCCCCGAGCCGTCCGCCCTGCGCTGGGACTATGGAGTGGCTTGAGAGTGGGCCAGACATTCCATAAGAGATCGCCGCCCAGACACCCAGCAGCCAGTCAGCAACAAATTCCAGAATAGCAGTGCTGCCGCTAAAAATAGTCATCTGGACAGGAGAGGGACGGAGAGCTGGGTGTGTAGAGGGAGCCTGCTGGATGGAGGATGAATGATAGAGGAGTGGAAGCTGAGCAGGAAAGGAGGGCGGTTTATTCCATTCCATATCCAGTCACAATGTTATCACAGTGGCGCAGAGGAAAAGGAGTCCTGCAGGGATGTGAGTTGGGAACCTGTTTGAGTTCTTTCCGAGGGAACGAGAAGGAATGAAAGAGGACTTATAAAAATGCGCACATGCAAGTGTGTCCATGCATATGTGTGTCTGTGCAAAAGCATGGAAAGCGGCCTCTCAGGCTGTTATTTCTAAAACATTGTGTCAGCTAACTGAGGGAACACACGCTCCACTGTACTCAGGGCTTTCTTCAGGCCCGACCCTCTGTTTATTTTTCCTGCAATGAACGGGCAGCTCGGTTTACAACAGCCACCCCAAACCTTCACTGTGGAACATCCTGCCTGCAACAGCAGCCAGACGTGCCAAGGCAGCACTGACCTCACCAAATCCTTTTGCTCAATTTAGAATATCTCCCTACTTTCTTCTTATGAAGCCATTTTTTGGGAGACAAAAGGAGTTGTAAACTGATTGGAAGCGCATGTAAATTCTTCAGCTTTCATGTTCCAAATCCCTCTGCGTGTGACGGCTTTTATCTGATGCAGATCGAGGGGGCTGCGAAGAGAGAGCCCTCTTTTCAAGTCAGTGCTTTATGCTAAAAGTAGTAGTATAGCTTATATCCTCTAACATGATGCAGACCTCCATATCTGCAAGGCATAGAGTTAGGGTCACACCGGATGGGGTATTTGGGGAGGGCTCTGTGGTTGTTTGGCATTTTGAAAATGTAGTTGGGTATGCTGTCTCCACCAATGAACCCCCACCTCCAGGGGCAAACAGGCTCACCTTCTGCAGATGGAGGGAGGAGGGTAATGGAGGGAATAGTTCAGAGGGTCTAGCAGCTGGACTTTATTTAAGGGTCAAAAAGTGAACCAGAAATTGTTCTGAAGACATAAAAAAAACTCCCTTTGAAACTCAGATCATATCAGTGTCATGGGCGCAGCCGTCAAAACCTTATAAGAACTCTTTGTTTTTATCCATAAAACTTCCTTTGCATATGCAAATACCATACAAATTTATATTGTTACATAAGCGCTTTATTATTGTCCATCCTCTGCTTGTAGTATTACATCTGAGCTTAGTTCTTGCTCGCCTTTGACTTAGACAACTGGAATTTGCATTAAAACTAAATCAGACCTGCGCTTTGTTCCAAGGGATATTATCTTGCTCTATTTGAGAAAACGTCCCAAAAGAAATAATGACTTTAGACGATGATTGATGTATTTTCTGTAGTTCACTGTCAGTGTGACACAAAAAAAAAAGAATATTGATGTAGGAGGGATTTATAAATAGAAGGCTTAAAGGCTACTTTTATAGCTCAGACTGGCTTTCAAAGGCCAATTTCAGAATTGGGATAACAGTTTCAATGTGTGATTGAGGAAACCTAAATCCTGCTCTGCACTGTACTGTAGAAGTATTTGATGTTGTCTTCTTCCAAGGCCTGCTGCTTATGTCTGGCCAGCACGAGCTGGGGGTGCTGTCCTTCTCATCAGTACCAAAGCCCCAAGGACTGCAGAGCTTACAGCCAACCACCCACACCCCCCTTGCAAAATGTGGATCAAATTAACCCAGCAGCAGCAGCAGCAGCAGCAGCAGCAGCAGCAGCAGCAGCAGCAGCAGCAGCAGCAGCAGCAGCAGAAGCAGCAGCAGCAGCAGCAGCAGCAGCAGCAGCAGAAGCAGCAGCAGCAGCAGCAATGTTCTCCCTCAACAATCAATTGACTCTCCAAGTCCTAAAAACAGACACTCTTGTTTCTTCCCCGAGCCAGACATGAACTATGTTTCCTGCTCCATGTTGTCTGCTGCTGTTTGTTTAAAAATTGCTTTTCTCCAGAGACTGTTATAATCTACTTTTTAAGTAATTACCAGCAGGTGTGCTGGGTAAAAAACCCCCAATACTGTTCATTGAAGTTGTAATATCAACAGTTCTGGCAAACTTGTCCATCATGGAATTGGCGACCTAGTCTTTGATTGGGATTGACCAGTATTGCAATTTTTTTGATCGGTACTGGCTGTTAATTAACCACTCAGAGCTCATTACTAGAATGACTGACTCTACGTATGTTGAAGATGATCCAAGTGCAAACACAGGTGCTTTATTTCAAAGTATGAAAGCACTTGAGACTTAAAAGTCGCTTCTAAAAAGTTTGTATTTTTGTCTTACATGGAGCACAGTTAATTCAGTTTGGTACAATCTGGTCACTATTGGAATTTGTTGTAACCAACAAGCTTACCAGAACTGTTGTTCCCTGTGAGGAAGCACACTGCAAAAGCTTTACAGCCACCTTTCAAGCCTACAGGGAATGACTTTTAAATGCTTACAAAATAGATTTTGGGTGGAGTGTCTTTTTAACATCCACCAAGTTAATTTAAGGCAGAGGCTGTGTGGAAACATTGGCTAATTTTAGTGCCCAAAACTGGCTTTTTAAGGAGGCCATGAGGTTTTAACAAATTCTTTCAAACTCCGTCAAAATAACCAGTACTCTTTTTGTGTGGTGTATGACCCCAAACTTTTGCCCCTATCAAGGAAATTAATTAATTATGTTTGAGTTAAAGATAAAACTAGAACACCTTTGGATAACCACTTCTGGCCTCCTTCGTGCATCCATGTAGGATTTTGGGTCACACATGCTTAAAAAGGAAAAGAAAGTAGGACATCCAATAATAGTTTGTTTAACACGTGTTCTTACTGTAAGAAGAAGAGTTGTGGATGATGTTTTTGTAGTTCTGTCCCAGTCTAACATCTGTGAGTATTTGTTTATCTAATTCCATCACTGGGTCAAACCAGAAATAACGTTACAATAACTTTCATAAAAATAACATAAAAAAATGGAGGCTGTGGCCTATTTTGTGAATGGTATGGAAGGTGTTTGCAATGTAAATACAATATACTTCATATATATATTTATTTATTTATGTATCATTTTTTTCCCCTATTTACGTCAAGGGAATGACCTAAATACAGTTGGATGTGACCTAACTGTTTAACTCAGAGAGCACTTTGTAAACTCAAATGACCACACACAGCATAAAAACAAACACGTGTTACTTTCAAGATCCATTTATTTGAGTTGATACAGTACAGAGGCATTGTGTTGAGTAGAAATACATCCAAATGGATGAATTAAGACATTTTACAGGCTTTGAGGAACTCTTATTAATGTGTTACTCTCAAAAATACACACTTGGCCACTGCCTTCACAATGATCTATTTTGAACAATGGTATTTTTGTGTTCAGTACGTCCTGAACACAACACAGTCCGAAGCAGGCCAAAGCATTAACATGGAGTATTTTGACAACAAATTAAATGGCTTGATCACCAATAAATACAAGTATAAAAACATGTTGATAATAATTTTCATTATCAAAAAAAAAGGTCAAAAAAGACACCAAAGGCACGCAACCTAATCCACCTTGGCAGTCCAGGATCACCAGACAAAATTATAATAATAATAACCAAAAACTGTGGCAAAACAATAATGAGCTGTAACAAAAATAATACTTAAATAACATAATAATACTAATTTATTATTATTGTCATAACAATATCCAGTCAAGTTTTCCTATGATTAGACTTTCTGCTAACTAACAGATATGCACCACTTATTTCCAGTTTGGCAGAGTTAAAGTTTCATCATCAAATTCTTTCCATTGCTTTATTTCCTTTTACTCCTGATTTTGTTCCAGGATTTTTGACCTCCCCTGCTTCGGTAGAGGTGGAACTGCAATTTTCTTTGGGGCAGCTATTGATTTATTAGTACATATTCTTGCATCTTTTTACTAGTGTTGCCATTTGGAGGTTGTTTAAGGGCTTTTCTCACCCACAGGTGTCATCAAAACAGGGGAAAACTGAGACTAGACCAATTTCAGATCAGATTTGTCTGTTTCTGGAGAACTTCAAGGAAGGAAGTATTTTCTGCCATAACATAAAGCAATATGAAGTTTCTTATATTTTGGAAAATCAAAAACAGAAGCACAATAAAACAAAATACTAACATAGTATAATTTTCTCACTGTAAATCCAGTTGACAATAAAATGCAATACAAAAGGCAATAAAATGCAATATAATTCGCAACGGGTCTTTCATTTGAATCACTACCCAGGACCTTTCCTTCACACGAGAGGACCACTGAAAACATTCAACATGTGATCTATTTCCTCGGGGTCATCTACTGCATGGTTTTCCATCCACATAATTTGCCATTTTGGATGATGTCACCGTTCTCCCACTTTTTGCTGCTGTTGAAAAGTGTAACACACTTCCTAAGGCGATTGAGAACACACAAGTCACACACTGATTGACCCTCAGGACAAGCTGTATCAATAGCCTCCAACATCTCAGACAAAAAAATCAAAAAGAAAAAGAAAACAAACGTGAGGTAAAGCTAATGTGGGGATGATTTCATTCACTAATGGGGAGTCACAAGTCAATTCCAAAGGACTCTCATTAGTCCCTGACATACCCATCCATTCCCTTAAATCACATCAACGCTTCATCACATCTTTGGTATTAAACAAAAACTTTCCATCTACTCTTTCTACTCACTTTCTTTACTTTCACTACATTCTACATTACGATTCCTTCAAAAAATTTATCTAACTCCTTGACCTTTCCTGTATTGCACAGGAAAGTCCTCTCTAATCCAAGCACCTTTCCATGCATCACTCTTTGAAACTCTTTTCTCTCTTGCTGTAAATCTCTACGCGCTGCCTCTCTCTTACTGTCAAATGAAAACAATAGCTGGCTAATTGTGCTTGGTTGACATAATGGACCAGTATACACAGCTGGAGGACTGAGCACAGACCGTAGATCCCACCTGTGCTGAGTCAGGCCGGGGTTGATAGGGATCTCTAGCATCAACACGTCTCCAGCCTTTGTCTGAGGAATTTGCTGTGTCAGCAGGCTAAAACAAGCCAACTTACTTGTCTCTTTTGAAGGGCTTTGGGTAATATATTAACTAGTATGATAATTGAAACCACCTCACGTCTCTTTGGAAAAAAAAATAAAAATAAAAAAACAACAAAAAAACAACTGAATCTCTCACTCAACAGCCCATTTTATCAGGTAGCCTCGAAAATGTGAAGCAACCAAGGTTTAGAGAGCCAGGCACATTCCAGGACTGTGAGATGGTGTCTGCGCCATCTCTCTTGAACAAATGTCCCAATAGGTGAGCCCCTCCAGACCTCTGATGCTTCCAGTCTTTGTTCAACCAAGCCACCTAAACTGCTGACAAACCAAACTATGGACTTAAAACACTGACAAAGAACACATAGGAGGTCTTTTGGAGGCGACGTGTAGATCCCGGCATATGTGTGTGTGATTCTACTTGTGGAAGGAACGGGGGTGGGGAGAGGAGATCCCTGTTTGATCTCAACTGTCTGAGACTTCTGACCCCCAAAATAAGTAAAGCTAGTCAGCTGTGTGCTGAAGGCCCTGGGTCTCTCCACATTCACAAACATCATCATAAAAAGCACAACTGGTGACAGGTTGGCCTGGCTTTTCCCTCCACTTTAAGGAAATGACATACATAATTTTTATTATGAATCAAAAAAGGCACTTCCTACATATTCCCTAGTATCATACACATATATAGGACATACGCTTTTATGAAGGTATATTTGCCTGCGTGTTTTACAAGCGCAGACATAGTTATATATGGTGAGTATATATATGCTTCTCATCACTGAGTAACATAATTATATATGTCAGTTCCACACAAAGAGTTGGAGATAAGGAGCTTTGGACTCTTCCAGTAACAGCCAGCGCCCACCAGTTTTGCACTTAAAACTAAAAGCCACGAAAATATTAATAAATAATCAGCAATGTCAGTTATTTTTGGAACAAGACCCTGGTTTGTTTCTCTCTCTTTTTTTTAAAGGAAGTAAAGATCACAAAAGCATGTGCTCTGTGGGAGTTTTAAGGTGCTTTTGTAAACTCAAAATGGGGTGGTGTACAAAGAGAGCCAACCAGTTTCTGGTTGCTGCGTTTGTGATTCTAACTTGCCTTCTTGCTGAATATGTAAACATGTTGAACACAGCAAAGTCTATGGGCGGGCCAAGAAAGCAGACTGGGTGGCATTCTCTTGTGCCAGCTCCTTCTCTCTCTTGTTCACAAAACCCTAACTAAATTTCCTCTGGCCAGAGAAGTGCACCTAAGTGTGTACATCTGTGTCTGTGTGTGTGTTTGTAGATATATCATTTCCATCAAGATTTCATCCCCATTTGGAAAACCACAACTTCCCAAAAGGTGTATCCCAGTAACACACTGGTCGTTAATGCCACCTATATACCTCTACACACACACACACAC
>JAVQJL010073281.1:0-16705 GCA_036024295.1 Nannoperca obscura | reverse complement strand
GTGAAAGTTAAAGTCTGGCGGTCTTGCTCCAGTGGTGTCCCCTCCACCTTGCTGCAGTGATGTGCAGGTGTACTCCAGGACGCTGTGACATCACTGTGGGGTCATTGTCCAGCTCTCTTTGTAGTTTGTTTTGCATTGTCTTCCAGATGTCCGTCTCTGCACGCTCTGTTTGGGATGTGTTTGAGTTTCATGTCGCCTCAGATGTATTCTACTCTGGTCTTAAGATGATAAATATGGTAAAAAGTTATTTGTTGCTGTAACTGTTCTGTGCAGACACGTCCTCTGAAGGTAAACTGACGTGAAGGTTCAGCAGATCTTCCAAAGTTACTCTTTTATTGAGTTCATTATTGCATTATTTTGACCAAAGAGATCATTTCCAGTACAAATCCATCACCCGTCATGTTAGTGCAACATGTCTGAGTCAGTTGACGGTGAAATATTAAAGAATCCTTCAGCTTTGACGGTAACCTCTGCCCCCCCCCCCCAGGATTTACACTCAGGCTGAGGCGTGAACACTGTAATCTTCTGATGCACAAAATGTGACGAGACGTGTTATATCTGCAGGAGGTGTTACTCTTCTGTGAGATTCTGACACCTTATTTTTAGGAGAATGGGAAAACGAGGCGAGCTGCAGCGACCAGGTGAAGCGATCGCACTCTGCTGGCACCAAACAGGACTCCAGCACCGCGACCCGCCTGCGTTAGTTAGAAATAACAACAGCAACCACTCTGTGTTATTGCCACTAATATTGCAGTATTGTACAGTCACGGCCAAACCACTGGCATAAGCCTCCAATCATTGTTTCTGATGAATCTCACCTTTTTTCCCTGCCAGCAGTGCTCATGTGAGCGCCATCCAATCATTTATCTTTTGTCCGCTCGCTTAAAAAAAACCTCCTGGGGGACATTATTTTCCGTTATTACAATATGAGGGATTATAATTTTCCTCCCCGCAATTACCTTCCCTCCTCCAGAGGCTTTGTCACTGGGAATGATTGGCCTCTAATATTAACCCAAATGCATTTAATCAGCCAGTGCAGGTTCCTCACGCCGTATAATCACACTTGCAATTAAAAATGTTTTACCTCTCTGCCTGTTAGGCCGGACCGAGCCGCCGGAGAGCCGGTCAGCTCAGCCGGCCTGATTAGCATGATTTTACTGTGGAGCGCCACCGCCTCCTCGCCGAGGACCCACCGGCGTCTTCTGCTCACACGGACTCGTCAAACATGCACAAGCACTTCACAGGAAAGCGTCACTTTGTGGAGTTAAAGAGGAACAGCAGGACTTGTTTTCTAGAAGTGCAGCAGGATCTAGAACCAGAACCCCCCCTCAGGAGCCTGTAAACCTGCCAGTCTGCCCCCTGCCTGGTTCTGGTCTGCAGCCCTCCAGCCTCCTGCCTCCCAGCTGGTCACTTACTTCTGATTTGTCCGGGTCAGCCAGTTCTCTGGCTTCTCGGTCTTAATCAGCTGATTAGGTCCCCTGTTTCCCACTTTGGTCCTTCAGGTGCTTCCTGCTCTCACACCACATGCACAAGTGTGACATTGTGCAGAACAGGGCCAATTATTTTAAATTGACAGGGTTGCGTGTGGCAGCATGCGCCGCCCCGACTATCACTCAGCACCCAGATTGAACTTTGACCCTCAGAGACGCCGACCTCCAGACACGTCCGTCTAATAGCATCCAATCACTGAGGTGGGTTGAGAAGACGAGGGGAAAGTTATGTTTCCCAGAGTTATATAACACTTCTCTCCATCGCATCAGGAATGACAGGAGTTCAGGACCTCACCTGGTAGAGCAGCGGCCCGGATCTGATTCCAACCCGGGTCCTTTGCTGCATGTCTAAAGACTCTTTTGTTTTCCAGGAATACAACAGCACTTAAACGTCACATTGGTTCTATAAAGTATTATATTATATAATAATAATATATAATATATAAAGTTCAGCATATTGTACGATATTATAGTGAACTGTATTTTAGTTTAAATGTCTTGTATGTGATAATGTACAAAGATCATCTGTTGTTAGATGTGATGCTCTTTTGGATTCTGCCATTGGCAGCGATGTTCTTACTCACAGCACTTGTGATTCATCTCTTACAAGTCGGATGAGACGTCTTGTTGTTTCCATCATGGTTCTATGCACTTTATGTAAAGCTCTGTTGCTGTCCTCTGAGAACCACGTATCTCTAAAAAGGTTTATTGTTCATCAAAACATTTCGATTAAGAAGAAGGAGGATGTTCTCAGCCAATAAAGGAACTCTTAATACTCACATTCAAATTCACCAAGTTTGGAGATAAATAGTTTCCCTTGACAGAAAGGGTATTAAAAAGGTGATTTTTAAAGTAACTAAAGCTGTCAAACAAAGGTGGTGCAGTAAAAAAGGTATTTAGTAGAAATGCTTAGTCATTTTTGTATTTAAGTGCAGTACTTTCCCAGAATAGTTTTCCTAGGTACTGAATTATAGGAGTTAATGTCCCGTCATAAGTGTGTCATGACGTTTAGTGCAGAAGCAATAATACTTCAGCTGCAAGTGGTGAAAGAAAGGACTCTACCTCACTTAGTCACTTCAGCACATCACATCACACAGCATTTAGACAGAAACACACACGACTGTATTACTGCCCAGGGGAAACTGCAGTGTTGCAGTAGTGCAGTGGTCATTTCTGTGGCTTCCCTGGAAATGTAAGTGAATAAGTGGGAACTGAAAACCTTATCACCTCCATCCATGTAGAAACCCTCGCTGTCGTTGTTTGAATCCTCTTGTGGATTTCTCAGTAAAGCAAACCTCGGTCTTTCATATCCAGCAATTACTAACAACAATCACATCGCTAGAAGGCAGGAAGGCTGAGGAAAGACAGAGGCCGGATAAATGAGAGGGATGAAGTGTGTGATTCCCAGGCGTGCAGTGATAGGGTTTGTGTACGGTCAGTGTATGTTTGAAGAACAGGGTTGTTTTACACAGATCAATAGGTAAGCAAACGGTTTTATAGGTAGGTGTCTACTCAGGCCATGGTCAGGGAGAAACGTTCACCTTTAAACTCTAATAATCCAATTTTGGGAAAGAAATCCTTACATGGTTACTTATATATGGAAATATGGAAACCAGACAAAGACAGGAACTCAACTGAAGACACAGAGCCAGGATTTCAAAATAAAACAGGAAACAAAGACATTAGCTAACCCTAGCTGTTCAGATGGTCTGATTTGGGGCACGTAAAGGCTCCGATGTTGTGTATGTGGTAATTCAGCTAATGGTTTGCTTTAAGTCATACATAATGTTAGCAAGCTAAACAAAGAAAACAATCTTAAACAAATATTGTTATTTATGTTATTTATAATATTTTAAACTATGGAAATACGTTGACTGCTGCTGCATCGTTGTTACCCCGTAGAGAGTTTAAGATACCCGGGGGCTGAGCTGACGTGCAACCATCTGTGCAAACCAACGGGCGAAGGCAGAAACATCCACAGAATCCACAGTAAAGATCATTCAACCTGCTACCTGACTACACTTGCATGTCACCAAAGACAAGCTTGTCTCAGAGCTCAGGGACAAAAGCAGCACAGTTCCAGGAGCCAAGCAGCGTGACAGCAGGGAAAGCCCTTGGCACTTCACGTAAGGAGCGTCCGTACATTAGGCGAGGACTAAAATCACATCTCAAACGCCTGTGACACTGACGACTTCCTTCCTTGGATGAGGAGTGACCCACAAACACAGAGCAGTCATTGCTTCCTGGCTGTGCTGCAGGTTTTCCACTGACCGCTGTCTTTGCAGGGTGCTGTGTCCTCCACACGGACTGAAGAAGCCTTTCAGTGCAAAGTCTTTTCTATAATCAGAGTTTATCAAGTCATAGATCCAATAACCTGTACCATCCCATCCGCTTTCACATCTCACATCTCAGCATCATTAATAGTAGGAAGCATAGTATAATACCTCAAATAAACCAATAAATGTTTCCACGTTATCAGCTCTTACTGACATACACAGGACTCAGGCTGTGGAGTCCAGGTTCTTGGCTAATTATTCATCATTCATCGTGTGCATCAGGCGGGTTTCTGTCAAAAGGTGTCAGAAGCACCGTCAGTTGTGTTCGACAGAAACGTGAGGTTATCTCCACATCCTGGCAATCGGTTACTTATCTATCACACCGAGTCCAGAGGTCAGAGGTGTGATAACTCACAAGTAAAGGTGCTCTCCTCTGTCTGTCTGTCTGTGAGGCCAGCGTGGGAGCCATGGGTTGGATAAAGGAGTTGCAGAAAAAGAAGAAGAAGATCATTGTGAGTATCGGCTTCGGTTCTGAATTGACTGCTTCCTGTTTCCACGGCACTGTCAGACGCTGGTTTGGAGTTGAATACATGCAAGACATCTAGTCCTGCTTCACGCTTGTATCATGGGCAGGTAACATGGGCTGGAGTCATTTAACCATCAAACTTGTCAAAGTGCTGGAAACTCTGATTATAATTGATCACAAACATTTCCATAAAGGTTAAAAATACAGGCTAACTGAAAGCAGATCTCCACAGGCTGAGTAAATGTCCGGGATCTTTACAGAATGGTTGCTTGAAGCAGTTTCATTGTCTCACTGCGACAGCCTTAAAATAATTTGTGTTTGTCGGTTAAAACTCGTAGTGGCAAGCTGAGACAGACGTGGGAATGTCGCAGGTTACATAACCAGTCCAATGAAAATTCTGTGCTTTTCTTAGAGAGTAGAACCACTCATCCATCCCACACACACACACACACACACACACACACACACACACACACACACTTGTGCATCCTTTGCATGTGTCTGGATGGACGCTAACCTGTTGTGCATCAAAGAGAAGACTTCTTTTGCCAGTAAATCCTGTTGGACTGAACTTACTGCAGAACGTGTGTTTTGTTGTTGCTGGAAATCGAACCTGTGTCGTCCTGAAAGGTTCGTGTCAGCAGAACTTCTTAAGGAAATGTTTTTCTGTCTCACAGATCGGGGTCTTGGCTGTATCAGTCGTGATCCTAATCCTCGGCCTTGGACTCGGTCTCGGACTGGACTTGCAGAAATGTCAAAATAAAGGTGCTGCCAGACACACACACACACACACACACACACACACACACACACACACTGCTTTGTCTTCACTACACTCAGTTCGGCTCCTGCTGTTCTTACTTTGCTTCTTGACCTTACATGTGGGTTTTACTGCCGTCTCCTCTTGTGTGTCACACTCTTAATGAGGATGACTCAGGCGTAAAGTGAAAGTCACGTTTATGTTGATGGTGCTCGATGATGATTCACGTTTACTTTCCTGTCAGTCACATTTAACGAGCTCTTTGCACGAAACGACCACACTGGCTGATTGAAAGCAGTTGCTCACTGTGAGCTCAGAGATTGTTGAGGTTCAGGTGGCTGGCTCTGTGTGTCAGTGCTTTCTGGTAAAACTCCATGCTCGCAGGATCTCAAGTGAACATCAATTAGATGGGAGGAGGGGAATTAACGTTAGAGCCAACGTAAACAGTAGTGTTCACCCTGCACTCGGCTGCTAGCTGTGCACAGATCTATGGGACGTTTTCATGCTCTGCAGCCTCAGTGAAATACAGCATCAGATATTTACGTGGCTGGTAGGATTTAAATGTGTGTGTTGAATCTTGATATTTCTAGTATTTAACGGGACAATGTTGCAGTTTCCTAATGCTGCCACTAGATGTGACTGCAGAGCCACAGTGATTCTTGAAAACCTGCGTGATTCGAAACACAAATAACACCTTTCCCTTAAAGTCGTCCCGACTGGCCGACTCTTTTGGAGCTGAGCTGTAAACACAGAGGATGTTTTGATGAACAACATTCTTGTGGAGCAGCCAGCTCAGTCATCAATAATGCATGTGCTCAAATCTGCAGGTTGACAGGCAAAGCTAACAAGCATGAGTGAATCATCTGCACAGCGCATGATGTAGATGAATGTCCTGTGTCTTCAGTGTTTCTTGCTGTTGCTGGTGACCCGAAGGAAGCACTGACTCATGTGTTTCAACAAGATAATTTTTGGCTCAGCATTGTAACTATGAATGACTAAACAGCGTGCAGCAGCCAGATTTGAGCTTTATAATCACATTCTTGTGATTAAAAAGCTCAGTTTCTATTCTACTTACATGCATACAGAGTCAACACTGATGCCCACAGCTGAGGTCAAACCCTTCTTATTCATGGGCAGTTTCGCTGTTTGGAATCACACATTAGACACTTGTTATTAACACGATGTCTCTGTTATCGTCACAGCTGTTTGTAACTTCCCCTCAGTCTCTACACCTTGTTACATAAAACCGAGGCCGTCTGCAGGGCTCAGAGCGAGGAGTCTTTCCTGCTATTGGACATTTTGACTCTTTAGGCAGTTTGTGACTGTATGACAGCACACTCACGCTGTGTTTATGTCAGAAGCTCTCAGCAGGTTTGAAACTTGATTTTCCTCCTCAGTAGCAACAAGTCATAGTTCACATGATCAACTTTGTTGTCTTGAACAGACGCGTCATTTATTCACGAGGCAGAAATTTCCACATTAATTCCAATTTTAAGGTCATTCCCACCTCGATGTCATGCAGACATCTCGTGGTGTCACATGAGACACGTGAGCGTGATGTCAAGCTGTGAAATCCAGGACTGTCTGGTATGCCAGGACTAAACACAGTGGAGGGAACAAATAGATTATTTATATATATAACCTCAACCTATATATAATATATAATTAAGAATTATGTTAAATACTGAAGTAATAAGTCATAATATTAGCAGAGAAATGAGAATGAAGTAATGAGGAAAAAGAAAGTCTTAATGTTTTTGAAATCCTAACGTTGAGATCAACCCGTGTGTGGTGTTCGGGTCTGTGGGACCCGTTCTCAATGTTTATTAAACCTCAGACTCATCGGTCGTGGCTCATTCTCTGTGAAGAACACATTTTCAATGACTGCCCTCTGTACGCCCCCCCACACATTTAGATTTCATACGTGGTGTTTGCTCGAGGGCAATAACAGTGTTCTTTCCCCCTGTCCTCCTCCTACCTGGGCCTGCTGTTAGTGTGTGTGTGTGTGTGTGTGCGCGCTCTTACCACACAAGGGTACAATATTGTTATATTTCAAGCATCGACACCTGTCTGCTCCTCAATTTCACGCACATTTTACCTTCTGTCTGTGGGAACTTTTCTATATTTTCTCACACTCTATCCCGGCTGCAAATTGGGGGCGGGGCAACACCAATAAATAGCTTTGCCTACGTGGCTCTTTATCACAGTGGGTCAAGATGGCGACAAGATTTTCTGCTGAGAGGGTGTTACAAATGATTTTGGAAGAGAGAGAAGCTGTGGAAGATGTTGAAGAGGAAGATTTCTCAGAATATGAGGATCACATTGATCTGACGACAGTCGACAGTCAGCCAACTTCAAAACAAGCCCGTCAGCAGCCAGCCACAGGACCAAGCTTTCAGCAGCCAGCCCGTCAGCAGCCAGCAACTAGAGAAATATCAAAAAATTGCTCATTCAGTGGTCTTCTTGCCCAAAGAATTAGCCACCAATGCTGCCAATGTGATGAGGAAGCAACCAGGGCCAACAGCTGTGTTCTTCAAGAAGTTCTTCTTTTGAACTTTTCATCCCGGATGCCGTCCAGGAAATCATTCTGGATTGTACTCATTTGGAGGGAAGGCATGTTTTTGGAGAGAGGTGGAAGGAGACAGACTAAACTCTTTTACATTCATACTTTGGGGTTCTTATCCTTGCTGGAGTTTTCAGACCCACAGAATCTCTGTGGGAGGACGAAACTGGAAGAGAAGTTTTCCGTGCAACAATGTCTCTGGAAAACGTCCACGTTATTTCCAGGGTCATCTGCTTTGATAACCGAGATGACAGACCGGCTCGGCAGCAGAGAGACAAGCTAGCTGCCATTAGGACCGTGTGGGACATGTGGGTGCACCGCCTCCCCCTGTTTTACAACCCTGGGCCTAATGTCACCGTTGATGAGCAAGGGATGCCATTCAGGCGGCACAAACCTTCTAAACCCGCAAAGGTTTTAGGAAATATACATCAATAGTGATGAAAAACCTTGTTTCATTTATATTTGTTCAAGTTAAACATGTTTTTTCCATCCATAACTTATTATTATTATTGATTTTTCTCTTTTTGTACATTTTACCACAAGAAACGAACGGCATCTTTATTCATAAATGTGATTAACAGGTAAATGGCAAATATTTATAATAAATGCTGTTTATCGTGCTTGTGATTAGGATAAGGTGAACATCTGTTAAGTATCTTTCCATAAATACTTTTGGCTGTATTGATCTATGAACCCAATAATGTGCTGGGTCCAGACCCGGGAACAAAACCATGAACACCACACAACGGTTAAATGGGAGATATTTATAGGAACATTAAAGCTGCACTTTTGAGAAAGAAGCTTTTTTTCACAGGAATAAACTTTTAATAGTTGAAGGAATAGTTTCAATTTATTTAAAAAATGACATTTTAAACACGTCTAAGTCACAGAATTGGTAGAATAAAGTTGTAACATGTTGAAACCTTTAACTATTCATCAGGATTAACACTGGAGCTTATCTGGACTCACACACACACGCACGCACACGCCCACACACACACACACACACACACACACACACACACCCACACACACACACTGGAGGTTATCTGGGCTCACATTATGAGTCTATGACTTGGGGCTGATGAACCACAGTCACCAGCTCTCTCTACTCTTTAAATAAAGCTGGATGTCCCTCACATTAACTGGGAACTTTCACCCCCAGATGACTTTTAACAAACCAGGTCAGTGTTTTACATCAGTGTCCAAATGTCAGGTGATGTTCTGGGTTCTGATTCTCACTCATCACTTAATGTTTCGACTACTTTGTAATATGTTGTGTCTGTGGGTGTCTTGTAGGAGAGCTGCCCAGAACACAGACAAAAACATTACAAAGCTTTCCGTCTTGTTTTTCTGTTCCAGTCCTCCCCCACACTTCCTGCAGGAATCGCTGCTACGAGCCCTTCGACGGCAAGATCCCCGGCTGCAGATGTGACAGCAACTGCATCACCAGCAGCAGCTGCTGCTACGACTTCCACGACATCTGCACTGTCGCCAGTGAGACAACAAATGTTTCTGTTCCACTATTTAATCTGGAACTTCTCTCTTAGAGAACGATGAGCTGTGTTTTATCCTCCACAGATCTTGTTTTCCTCCTATATTTCTCCAGTGCTCCAGTTTAAAAAGCAAAGTGTTATGACCACATGTTGCAGCAGTGAAGTGCAGTAACGCATCTCCATGACTTGTTCACTGCAGCTCAGCAGTGGGAGTGCACGAAGCTGCGCTGTGGAGAGAAGAGGCTGCCGCAGAGCAGATGTCACTGTTCCGACGACTGTCTGTCTGCAGGAGACTGCTGCACAAACTACAAACATGTCTGCCATGGTGAGAGTGAGACAGGACGAGAGTCACACATGATAATAAAAGACCGAACAAAAGTTATTTAGGTGAACCTCTGAATGCTGGAGGATTTTATATTTAGTTGGAGTTGAAAAAGAGACACCAGTTTATAAACGACTTTTTAAGATTAGGTGTGCTCTTGTATGGAGGCCTGGGAGTGCCATAAAAAGAATAAATCTGTAAAATAAAATAAAAAATAAAAACAATAGTCGAAATATGAAGAAAACTAAATTACAATAATTTTCAAATTTTTTATTCATGTTTCTGTGTGTTATTTATTTTATCATTTATTTATTGCATATAAATTACATTATTCTGTTTTATCAAAATGTATTTTAATCCTTTTTCTGACTCCATAGTCTCGGGCTGAAACGGTGTCATGCTAGTTGAGCCACTTTATTTTACTGACATTTCTCAGCTGCTACTATTGGCTGAAAACCTCATTTGGCTGCTTGAAATGTGAACCGGAAACTGGAAAGGGTTCAGAAATGTTTCTTTAACCGGCACATGTTAGTATTGTTAATGTGTTTGGTATGTTGCCGTAGGAGAGAGTGAATGGGTGGAGGACGAGTGTGAGGACCTGTCAGCCCCCACATGTCCAGCAGGGTAAACATTCATCATTTGTCTGTCTGCTTTCAGCTTTGATGCATCACCTGCTTCTATATTTAATTATAATCGGCTCTTTCTGGTTGAATTTGGCAGCTTCAGGGTCCAGCCTCTGCTCCTCGTCTCTCTGGATGGACTGCGGGCTGAGTACCTGCAGACATGGAGCACTCTCATCCCTGTTCTGGACAAACTCAGTCAGTGTCAACCACACTACACTCTGTTGCACTTCTAATGCACTGTAGGAAACTGAAAGGCCTGTGAGGAGTAATAGTTTGGAGGAGTTCCTTCCTTTGGTTTCAGGTCAACATGAAAATGAAAACTGATCCATCACAGTACATGTTCAGCCTGCAGAACTCGTTCGTGGTGCATTCGCTGCTCATGTTTGTGATTTCGGAGTCTTCGGTGACCGTGATTCTGGTTTAGTTTTGTTTTACAAACAATAAGTCAAAAACAGGCAAGCATGTGTTATTTCACTTTTGACGAAGCCTCTGAATCATTCCTGAACTTATAGACTGAATTAGAAAACATCTTCCAGTCAGAACAAGTCCAGCTGTCTTTGTCAGGTGTTTGAGAATGTGTGATTGAGTAAGACAAAACATGCAGATGTTACCTTCAGCTGTCAGGATATCTTTTCTAAATATCTCAATTTGAATCATGCAGCAGCTCCAAGGTGTGTGTGTGTGTGTGTGAGTGTAAGTTTGGGGATTACTGTGAGTCAGGCGTGTTCCCTATGATGAAGGTATCCCGCCCACACGCCATTTAATGGACTTCAGTTGTTTCCCAGTTCAACGTGAGGCTCACGCAGCAGTTGGTGTGTTCCTTCGTCACAGAGAAGTGTGGAACCTCGGCACCGTACATGCAGGCTGCGTTTCCCAGCAAGACGTTCCCCAATCACTACACCATCGTGACGGTAAAGACACACTGCTGCTGCACACATGCACGTAGTACAAGTACCGTAGTACAAGGGCTGTGCAGTTAAAGTACAATTAAGTACTTGACTTGAGTATTTAAATGTGTACTTTACAAACAAAACATGTGACCAACTTATAAAATATGACACTGTGCTACAGATCAAACTGTCCAACAGTGTATGAAGTGGTTAAACCGTGCTGCACCTTATGTGTTAAAGCATGAGTAATAATATTCCAGTATATAATAATATAACTCTCTGCCCAACAAGTTCTTTGACTTTAATACTGTAAGGACATTTTGCTGCTGATACTTTTGTGCTTTTACTTGAAATCTTTGAGAAGATAGATACATGGATGGACCGCACAGTAAAATAAATAGTGCGAAAACAAATGTCAAACACAAGTACTTACGTAAAAGAAGAAAAACATGCCCTTTAAAACAAGTGGTTCATGTTTTTATAGCTAAAGTAGCGGCGTGACTCTGGGGATTGCAATGCAAACCACTTCAAATATCAAATGTGATCCTGATGTTTTCTCCCAGTGCCAGCATTTAGGTTGACATTTATGATTTTAGATGAAATATGCATGAATTATAATAACTTTTACTGATCCCTTAAGTTTCATCTACAGTGCCATAATCAGGTTAAATGTTTGATTTGTCCAATATGTTATGTTTAGCAAGCTAACGCGCCAAGTTCCTGCTAAACACCAGTATGTTAGAAGAAGGGTTAGGGTGTAAGAAATTCACAGGAAACTATTTAGTTTGATCACTTTTAGCCCTGATGGTTGCAGGTGACTAAGGCTAACAGATCCTCCAGCTGTTGAACACAATGCATTGTTCTTATGTAAGAGACGTCTGCAACAGCAACATGCTCCTGAGAGTGAGAAAGAACAGCTATAAATCCGTTTCTCTCCCACAGAATGTCTCTTTTTTCTAATATACGAGGCCGTTTTTAATGTGAGGATGATGTGTCTCCACCCGATCACTCATGAGCACTTACTCATGTCCCACTTGCACTTTTACAGATGTAACGGGTTCATATCCTCTCCTCCCCTCTCAGGGCCTCTATCCAGAGTCCAACGGTTTGATTGACAACACCATGTACGACCCGGTGTTTGACGCCACCTTCAGTCTGTCCAGTCCAGAGAAAGACAACCCGGCCTGGTACCTCGGAGAGCCTGTGAGATTTGTTATTTAATGGAGCAGCCAGAAAAAATATAAATGTTATAAATGAAGAACATCAGTTGAATAATGAATGAATAATAATGCAGGTTGTACAATCAGTCTGTGTTAGTCCAGATATCTGTTCAGGATCATCTTGTCTTTTGTAGATTTGGCACACGGCAAAGTACCAGGGGCTGAAGTCCGGGACTTTCTTCTGGCCGGGATCAGATGTCAAAATCAACGGAAGCTTTCCAAACATCTACCAGCCTTACGATGGGTAAGACAAGTCACTTCTGCTTTTCAAAAAGCCGGAGAACCTGGTGTGCAAAGTTTCTGGTTGTGCACCATGAAAGAACAGCAGGCTAATAACCCCGGCCGTCTACACAGATTATACTCTCTGTCACACACTGAGCAGCTGAAGATAACCGGATCAGTCTCTACATGCTTTCAAACATGGCTGCCTCAGAGCTGAAGTCTGTTTGTAGAGCTGTCAGGGTTTCCCCCAGAACGGGATGTAACACCCAAAATATCCTGGTATCCTGACGCAGCAGGAAGCTTCCCGGCTCCCAAGAACCACCAGCAACAAGAGGATTTGTAGCCCTTTGAAAGGGTTAATAGTTCAGCTTCAGGGCGGCTAACAGCAAAACAATAAACTTAAGGGAACTAAAGTTACATGCTCAAAGTCCTAATCCTTAACAAGAGAAAAAGAGTGCTGAACTAAAATGCTACCAGCGCTGGGCTGTTACATCATTACATTTCACACAGCAGGAGGCCGGCGCTCTCAAACCATAAGGCTGGAGGCCAGAAACGAATCAGTTCCCTGGAACAACCATCCTTCTGTCAGCCAACCACACACATGCACAGAGAAGATTATAACACTAACACATAGATGCATCATGGGGGTTCAGAATCACAATAGTAATATCTGGACATGTTATTTTCCTGTAAGGTTTGTAATACCATGCTGGATGAATCATTTCGTTGCCGAGCGTCCTCTGTGCACAATAACCTCAACATGTAATGCTCTCTAGGTTTCAGACTGCTTGAACATATTTAGATAATGTTCACAGAGCTGCTGGCAAGTAATCCTACTTAGTTACATTACTGAAGTAGTTTTTATATTTCTGCCAACTTTCACTTTTACTCCGATGCATTTCCCGTAACTCGTTACTACAAAATAAAGTCAGGTTTGGAGAGCTAGCATGCAAGTTATATTGCTGGTTAATGACGTTAATGCAAACAAGGGCCCTCACAGAGCGTTCATTACAGCTGTAGATGTGTCTGAATCAAGAAACGACCACTGGCTGTAACTTAACATTCAGTGAGGGCTGTCAAGAGCTCAGTGTTTGTCCTCAGGTGAGATTTTACACTTTGGTTTAGTCTTTGGTCCAAGTAACATAAAGAGTTAGCAATAAAATAGGAGATACTACCATCACATTTTATATTGTCCCATCAAAGAGATAATGAGCAATAACCTCCGCTCATAAAATACTGTGCTCTTTTGATTTTTTTATCGTGCGTGGGATGTTAGAAGCTGGTTTTGGAAAACAGATGTGCTTAAGTAAAGGTTGATAAGGCTGAAGAACATTACTGTTGACTCTCCTCCACTTCTGACGGTGGTAGTATCTCTCGATTAAGGCGTGTTTATGGCCCTCATTGATTCTGGTAAACAGCCATTTACGTTGCATTTGAGTAGTTTATCTGAACTCATAGTCTCCTCCTGTACTTCACTTCATTTATCCCCACGAGAGCAATCATATCCACAGAAAGGCCACGTCACTTAGCCGGTCTCCCACCCGGGGACTATTTGTTTGGAATAAAAGCGCTAATGGTCTCCTAAACTGGCACCAAACCCAGAGCAGAAGAGTCCATCACTACCAGAAAAAGGTCACAGGAAGTGGAATCTTTTACTTGGTTGCAGTCATGCCTCCCTGAACCAACAACGTTTAGATCAATTTGATAGGATGCGAATAATTAATATATAGTTTTCCTTTTGTAAAAGGCTCAGCAGTTACTGCTGAAACAGGAGGAAGTGTGTTTGTTGGGGACTATTTTCAGCGGCGGATGAATCCACATTTGGTGCTCTAGTGAGTATTTGGGGCAGCAGGATGGTGTGTGTGTGTGTGTGTGTGTTGATGGTGATGAAGGACTTCTTTTCGTGGCATTTGTTGGTTAAACTCACGTTTTATGCTGCAACACATGCTTTGTGGCTTTGTGTGCAACACTAGTGTTTCAACACATCACTGCTCTGTAGGAGTTTCACCATGGACATGTTCATGTTTGTAGATGTGGCAAGAGAACATTTGCAATTAAAGTGGGCTGGGGACAAATACTTTAATAATCTTTTTTTTCCTAAGAGGCTCGACTCTGCAGCCTTCCTCAGAAGTGTCAGTCAGTGGTAATACATGTCTGATAACAAGCAGCAGCCTCCAGGCGTGCCAACGTTTGTTCAAACCCACATTTTAACTTCCAAGCAGAGGTCCCAAATGTGTATATAACGATAGACAGGACATCTACAATATTGAAATTTGATTTATTGGTGCAGCCACGGACAAACAGGGAGTCTTGGATTTGAATATTTTATACAGAATATATTCGACACTGTCAAGGTGGAATAAAACATTTAATTAAAAGGAAAACAAAAGGGTTGAACTGTTTCCTAAGAGATTTAATAGGAGTGTAAAAAGAGGACCTGAAGATAGAAGCTTATCTGCTCTGGTCACATCTGAAAGATCACACCGCCACCTGCGAGGCTTCTGAAGACATTTATATCATTACAGCTCGAGTTGTTCAATAAATGAGTGTGTAGCTGATGAAGAAATGAAAAGGTTTCCTCCAACAGGCTGCGCTTGGCACTGGACCCAAAATGCATCCATGTCATCAGTTTTAATGAGACCACAAGGGAGTGTACGGCAAAATAGATGGATCTGGTTCAACTTTTGCAGCAGTGCTTTGCAACACCATCCAACAAGGCTGTGCATTCGCCCATCAGATACATGAGTTCACTGTGATGATGCAATCTCTGCAATCCTTAAAACTGATGTGAAATAACATAAATATAAAGATCACGCTGCTATTTTAAAATAACAGAATGTCAAAGCTACTCATAAAGTTAACACAGAATAAAGAAAATGTAGATTTAGCCTCATTTCCACTCGTATGATATATGATAACTTACATTAATGCTGTTCTTTCACTGTTTCTGTTAAAGACACCACATCCCCTCCTGCCATCTCTCTCTCTCTCTCCTTTTTTAGTAAAGTGCCGTTTGAAGAAAGAGTTTTCTCCGTACTGAAGTGGCTTCAGCTGCCAGATGAGCTCAGGTGTGTGAATCAATGACGCTGTCATTCTCTAACAGAGTGTTTAGTAAAAACAGGTGAAATTAAAGTGATAAAACAACAGATTTACTATAAGAAGCCTGCGTGTAGATGTAAGTTTGGAGGAGACGTGCGACAAATGAAACCTTTGTTTGTGTGATTGATTGACTGGCTCCAGACCAGACTTCTACACGCTGTATCTGGAGGAACCTGATAAATCTGGACACAACTTCGGTCCTGTCAGTGGAGGGGTGAGAAGAAAACATTTCTCCTCTGTTCTCTGCTCTGCTTCGCTTTTTTTAAACTCTTTTCTAGCATCCATGTCTTCACATTGTTTGTGCTTTATTTACATCTTATTGTTCACCTGGCCTGACTTCCACCTGTGTGCCACATTAACCCAAATGATCACAGATAAAGTGTGTCAAAGCACAGTTACACAAGTCTGAATCCTTTCATCTTTACTCTGTGGCCCATTAAAGAATGAATGAGAATCAGTTTGCATGTTACGTTCTCTGGATTATGACATCTGATCACAGGCCCATGCATGCACTCCTGCTATCAACAAGCGTTCTCACTGTCTTGCTTCATTGTCGTAGGATTGCAAAATGCAAATGAGCTGGGATTTGTCCCGTTGTTTGATGTTGGCATGTCTCAAGTTGGAAGTCTTTGCAGACGCCTGGAGGTTTTATTCGGGGAGACAGCAGAAACAGGTGGAGTCAAGCAGATTTATCTTCTTCAAAGCTGTTGAGACTGCTGTTACACCTGACAGAGATCTGATCACAAGGTCAATCTGAGTGCACTCGGATGCAATCTGTGTGTGTTTGGGCCAGATGAACATGTTAATACAAGTTGCACATACATACAGATCACATAGATACACTAACACCTGTACAGTAACCAAAAACCTATAAGGGAATGTACTGACTTCTCTCTCTCTGACAAACAGAGGCACGAGCACCTGGAGAAAACAATAACATCTGCAGCACGGCCATTTTTCAAATGATCTCCTTCCATCAGTTAATTGTTTGTGTGTGTGTGTGTGTGTGTGTGGAAAGGAAGTCCACCATCATCTAGTATAATCAAATACTAACAAATACTCTCTAAAGCGGTTGATGACACGACCTGAACTGATTATACAGAGTGACAATGAGACGTCAGGGGTTCCACTCGTCAGCTGTAAACTCATTTAGTTTGAGTCATGCACCGACAGAGCTGAGTGCACTTTAAACATTTTATTTGCAGTAGGTCATTCAGT
>JAVQJL010073280.1:0-17687 GCA_036024295.1 Nannoperca obscura | reverse complement strand
TATTAAGATGTTTCCCCTTATCCACGTGTGCCCATCTCCTACCTCCAGACAACATACCTTAATGTTTCGCCCACCCAACATGACTGAGTTCATCTGCTCCAGAGCCAGCTGAGCAGCTTCTGGCACGTCATACTCCACAAAGGCAAACCCCTGCAGCCAGATAAATGCAAGAAAAACGTAAACACGGAAGACGTAGGCAGCTTTAAATCAAGGTGGAACGGCAGAATTTAAACTATAGATTAACACTTGTTAAATGACACTGACCTTGTGTTTCATTGTAACAGAGTCCCAAGACATGTCAATGCTCTTGATTGGGCCAAAAGGGGCAAAGGCCTGTCTGATGGTGTCCTCACCAAGCTCATAATATATGGAGCCCACATACACCCGACACATGATGGCCAGAGCACGTTGCCGCTGAGCTGCCACCTGCCAACCGGAGAAAACACATAAGCATTAGAGAGTAAAAGAAAGGATGACAAACACACACACACAAATAATAAATGTCTATTTTCTACTGTGCTTGCTTTCCCCAAACATAGTAAGAGGCCAATTCCAAGTTAGGGGGTTGAACAGGTAAATGGGGTAATAATGGGAATACTATTATCAATGGACAGACCTTTGTGAAAAATGCTAACATGTATAAAAGTTACTAATAAAATAAACTATTGATGTCACCATTTGTAATTACAATATGGCCTCTATTCTGTTACTATTGAAGAGACACATGGAGGAAAACACACTGAAGTGATTGACATGCACAGCCCTCACAAATATTTTGCTTCAGTAACTGACCTGTAGTCCAGGGATGCAAGTAAGGTAACAAAAGTAATCGTGGAGTTCAAACGAAATCCATACAAAGTCTTGATGAAAGCATTTCAAACTTTCTTCTCAAGTCTAAGGGGAAAGATGGTTTAACCCCCGAAAGTTGCTGTATTTTGCTGATGCCTTTAAGTCAGCCTGCTTCTGTTAATTTCATTACCAACAAAATATGACATGTGCCTAATTCATGACATAATGGAAAGTTGACTTGGTCATTGACAGAAAACTTGACTTTGAGATGGCCAAAAAGATCCCTGTTCCAGCAGTTCTCTCATTTTAGTCCATTAAAGGGATTGCCATCCCTCTTTCCCATGCCGATAACTTAAAATCGAGCAAATACATATTTTTCAAAGAGAAGTGACTTTTCTCATTTAAAAAGTCATTAAAAAGGCTGTTAACAGTCAAAGTGCTCTGGCTATCTTAAGAAAATACTAATGCAAAATGACCCCATTGTGTTTTAACGATTAACATTAATCTCCCAAAAGGATTATGGACATGGTTGCAGGTACACTAGCAGCAGGAAGCCATGTTTTCTTACAAAATATACATTCTTTGGTTATATAAAAAGTCAGGGATTGTTGCCTAAGCAACCAGTAAAAGAAGGGTAACAGTCCTTTTCCATTGGGAATGCGCAAAGAAAAAAGATTTAATAATCTATTGACCGATTGTAAAGGTGAGAGAGGATCTCCAAAGCCCATTGTCACTGCTGCCATCTGAAAGACAGTAAAGATGGAAAAAGTGCTGAAAAGTAGGTTAGATATCCCTTAAGCTTTGCTTTTTCAAAACTGTTATTGCTTTGCTAGATAGACAAAAGTGGTTAGGCTAACACTATATTCAGACACTCCCGCTAAACAACATACAGTTTGGGGAGTTGCCTCCCCTATCTACATTACAAATTTCCACACAGCAATAAACACAAACAAGTCCCCTTTAAAAGTACAAAGCATTTAACATGATAACTAATGCCTTCATGACGATCATCTCCATCTGAAAAAGAGCAGAAGCAAAAGCAAGAGCATGTGGTCTACACATGTGGTCTTTTTCACAGCACGGTGGAGGGGAGTGAGACTTTCAAGAGACCGACATCTGAGGCAAGGGACGTCCGAGTTACTAATGTATAAAAAGACTAAGATATTCTGTCTAGAATAAAGAGTCACAGGCGACATGTGCATTTTAAACTTTCTGTATGGCAGAGTACCAAAAATGTTCACACATCTCACCTGCAGGTTGGTGAGCTGTTGTTGCTGATGGGCGATGGTCTGCTTCACCAACACACTCTTAATGCTTTGTTCCATGGCATACTTCTTTGCCTGGAAACGAAGAGTCATGTGAACAAACACTTGTTATGAGATTACTGTTAAGAATACATTTTGACAGATAGCCTATCGGGACATTTACATGCAACCACACGACCAGGTTACCCAAAAGGGATCAGGGCCCAAAAAATTTGCTCTCCCCAAATACATTTACTTTTAAATCAGATAAACTTACACCAGTAATTACATTATCACTAAGTGTACGTTTAGGCAGATACTGTTTGTCAGGAGTTTCCTACCCTCTGAAGTGCCTCCTGCTGCTCTGGGGTAAGAGGCGGAAGGCCAAGCTTGGAGCCTGTGCCCTGTCCATTCTCCATTGTCAGAGCTTCACCTCCCTGAAATTCAAAAAGAGCTATTTATTTAAAATAAAAACTTTAGAAACATGTGGAGCATAAATACCTGCCTGTATGTACACCAAAAAAATACATTTAACCAGTAAGAAAATCCGTGTATTGCAATCAGAAGTCACATCACCCCATAAAGCACATGATTAAATATGCTAGCATATACAGGACATACACCCAGACTTAAACCAGGTGGGACCGGACGAACTCCTTACCTACGAAACCCGCTAATCGCTGGGTCCACCAGACTGAGGCAGGAAAGCCCCCAAAGGGAAGAGGACTGATGGGGAAGCTTTAACAATTCAACAAATTCTAGGGGAAATAAAAAATGCCTTCAGACTAACAATAAGAGAAACAGGCAGCTGGCATTATTTTACATTGCAATCTACACATGGCCGGCCCGTCTTTACTTGGATTTTAGTCAGCTAACGTTAGCGTAATGCACATGAATGCTAATGATGGTTTCATCCTAAAATTCGTTAGCTAGGTAAAATAGCAATAACGTGCAAAAATTAAACTTTAGCCGAAAACGCCTTTAGCCAAAGTCGACATAAACATTAAATACGGCATATGTTTATTATCAATCGATTACCCAAACTGTATAATTATTACAAAAAGCACTGTGATTAGCGAGGCCTTGTTTCGATTTAGCTTACAACAACGTATCTTTGTTGCTAGCAAGGCGCTAACGGATACTAGCTAATGTTAGGCATTCATTACTATAGCGCGCGAAGCAAGCTTTGTTTTTCCCCCGTGAGATACATCGTCCATTTACAGGATATGTAGTACAATTAAATTCTACCAGACATCGCGTATTACTTACGCAACGGCCACTGTAGCTGAAAGGTTAATGTTTTTCTTTATCAAGAAATGTATTTACCGCAGTCTCCGTAACCGCCATGAAGCACACCTTCTTGGAGAGGCCCGCACCACAACGCTCGCGAGACCTTTACGGTTTCAATAGAAGGTATCGCGATAGCTGAAACCTCGCGATGATAGAGAGGGGTAATGGAGTTACGAATAAGATCTTTCATCCATGCTTTTCACGATGAACGCTTCTACAGTTAAATGTGTTACGAATAATGTCATGACCCTTCAGATCTGATCTGATTAGCATATATTTTAAATCTCTATTATTTGTATTATCAAACTGGTAATAGCTGGAAACTGGAGACATATACTAAATAAAAATCATTTTTCTAGCTACTTTAATTCATCTTTAGAAAATGGGTTAATTTGAACATTTACTCATACATATTTACATATTTAATTTATACTATAATATGTGTCAGAGTTGTGAACTCAGAATGACCAACATTAAATCCTAAGCCTATGAATAAATCCCAATAATTTCAGACATAACCAACATGTCACATATTGTTTATTGTCATGTATTTAATTGCAGTAGCTACAATATTAAACAAAGGTTTAAGTAGAACACAGCCAAAGGCAAGTTTCATTCAACAGATTCACAGGAAAAAGTGTCAAATGACAAAGTAAGACTGATATGGATGTTTGTTTTTTCATGATTGCACAGTCTAAACATTCATTTTCATGGTCACGTCCCCTCTGGAACTGAACTGTGGCTGACAGGCAAAATGCAAAGTTTTGAATGTTTGCAGGCTATTAAGACATGCAGCTTACTAGATCAGATGAGAGCAATAGTGGCACTGTTTGCATTGGATTTTTAAAAAAGTAAACCCCTTTAATAACCACAATCAAATATGTACACCACAGCCTCTAGTAGGTGAATGTCTGGGAGAATTCAGGGCTCCTGTCTTCAGAGACACACTGATAAGAAAGCTTGACACAGAGTAGAGTAATTAAGTACTGTAAGCAATGACTGTACAGCAGTATAACTGTTATGAAACTGTGGCCTTACAGACCCGGGAAACAAATGAAGCAGAGCTAAGTGAGTCTGACAAACTGACGACTGATCATACAATTCACTATTATGTTTTGTAGTCCAGTTTTGTTCAGGAAAAATCCACCCAAATGGCAGTCTTTTACCCTGCCAAGATTGGGTTCTTGACAAGAAACTCTGGCAGAGCTGAAGGCATGTAGCTCTATTTTTGTGTTTGTGTGGGCTGCAGTGAGATCAGTTCCAAAGTTCACACTGATATCGCCTGAAATAAAACTAAAGTGGATGTGATCTTGGGAAATGAACATGTTGAAAGCAAAATATTACACTCTTCTACCTATCTACTATAGATTATTTTTTATCACCTGCTGCCCATAGACACCTCCATAGGTTAGCACTATCATTGTTTACAAAAATGACAAAATTACTAAAACCTTACATTTTTAAAGAGTTTTGGGTCGATTTTTCCAATAATTCACCTCTAAACACATTCACAAAACAAATTTGGTGTTTGAAAAAATCTCAGAACATTTGCAAAATACAGCAAAAATAAGTGTAGCGGTAATATTTATCAACAATACGGCAATTTTCTTTAACAAGTCTTAAGATTACATCACCAACCCTTCCTGCCACTTATATAGGACTGTGATTTTACTTCACAAGCTTTCAGTGATGTATTTCAATTTTTGTACACAAGCTGCAGCTCACTCCAAAGTGAGATTGACTGCATCAGAGAACATTATCGCCTGATCCATATGTCCAATAAACAGCGGCTGCAGCTCTTAATGGAGCTGTCATTACCGGGTGTCAAGCTCGTCTCCACAGTCACTCATGAGACGACGTGGGACCTGGTCCGAATCAATGCAGCTGCTTTTAAAACAGTAAAAGTCTGCCTGAATGAGGTGAATTGCAAATTGCTATGTTGGGTACGATAAGGTTTCATGAGGAGATTTTAACCAAAGTACATTGCCATATCAGGCACTTTGCAAGTCTTTGGCTTTCAGAACACTTTCACAGGGAAAACCCTTAAGAGCACTATACAGGCTGAAAGAGAGGCATCGTCTCATTGCTCGTCACTACATTTAAGCATGGCGTGTTTAGCTCTGGGAGAAGTAGCCTTTAACCCAAGAGTGCAGTGAGGTGTGTTAACTTTGCAGGTCATTCAAAGTAAAACAGGCTTGTGCAAAGCTTCTATTGTTCACAGTTAAACATAAATTAACAAGTCAACTGAATGAGTATTAACAGTGCATGTTGGACGGAATCTTAAAATTCCTAAAACCATAATAAACTGAAGGTTCTGGCTTGTGAGGGAGAGAGGCAGGAATTAAGAAATTACTTTGATTACAATTCAAAGTAAATAATCACCAATCAAAGTGGACACTGGAGTACAAACGAGGTTTATGAGCAATAAAATGTCCTTATGAAAACATAGCTGCTGCGTTTGTAAGTAAAACATATCCATTCTGATGAGGTGCATTATAGAAAACCTAAGTTGTCAAGATATCTTAAGGCATGATAGCCCTTTTAGGCAGGGAGTTTGTCAATCTTCCTCTGCTTTGTGGGATTGCTGAACACAGCCATGAGGCCTCCGGCCCTCCAACCAGAGGTGCCTTCGGTTCCTTTCTCAGTCTTTGTCTCTCATGATTTACTGACTGACAAGCCCTCATCCTTCTATATTTGTCCCCTTTTTATCCCTAGCTTGGTCAGCTCCCTATGCACCCTCAGTTTCCGGCTGTGTGATCCCGTCCGTGTGGTCAACGCCCGGGCCCCTCCGTCTGGGCCAGCCGCTGTCGTGACCCCTCCTCACTGTGTGCTCGCAGAGGCGAGCGCTCGGACCCGGTGTCGACTGATGGCGTCCTCCAGGAACCCAGCTACCTTCTCACTGTCCTCCTGCAAAGGACACAGCACACAATACTACTTAAGGACTTCCTGTTTTGTTTAAAAATGCAAAACAGTAAGGACATTTGTTGGTGTTGATCAAGAACACAAATAAAGAAGCTTTTGTAGTTACCTCATTTATGAAGGCGTAGTGAACAAGTTCACTGGCAAGGTCTTTGGAGGTGTCAGCTGAAAGTTTACACAAAATATTTTTGCTATAAAAATCTGCGATAAAAATGAGCCTATTGGCTTTTTAAGTGTAAATATGGTGATTTTTATAAATGTTCTTACATAAAAACACCAAAACAAACAATGAATTCATCCAACTAACAAGTATTTTCTTTTTAACAAGTATTAAAAGTCTAATAACCATAAACATGGGAACTGTAGTTTAGTCAAAAACTAGCATGCCAAATCTGCCACTGAAAATAGTCCCCAACAAAGGCACTATTTACTATTTTCTGTTTGAGTAACGATTGAGGAAAACAACAGAGTCCACCTGTTTCATGAAAATATTGACCATGCTTAAAAAAATGTAAGTATTTATTTATGACCCGTTTCTAAAGATTTACATCTCATGCCTGAGGCCGGGAAGGCGGAAAGTAATGAGAATTGTTTTTGGTCTTTTTATGTAATTCATAGACAAAGAGAAATATGGAATAATGCTGGCCTCATCCTTTGTGGTACCGTTGGTGGTTAACTTACTTGGAAGGATGTCACAGCTGAGCTGCCTATGAAGTTTGTCATCCATCTTCAGAAACAAAGAGAGCTAAGGAGAGATCAGAAAGTCAAACTGAAGTCAAACTCCATTTATGTTTAACCACCATAACTGACTGAACTTGTAAAACAAATGTTGTACTCCATTTGTACAGAGATGTCACTGGCAAAAACACCAACATGCTTGATTATTAAAGAGCCCAACAAAGTTAATGTTAATACTAAAATGGGCAAAGTACCTGTAATACCATGTGACTCACATGAGTTTTGGTCCCTTCTTCATTTGACTCCAAATTACAGTGCATCTGTACAACCTACGACACAACAGACAAAAGAAAGAACGCTCAGAGAGTAATAAGCACAGCAAAAATATCTTTAATATGTTTTGGGGCATAATACGAGCATAATAATAAAAAACAGGCATGCACACAAACACACACAGGTCCTGTTACATATTTTACGTAAGCAACTCGCATAACAACACTCTTCTAAGATTTTTGGCAACAACATATTTAATGTAGGGTTACTAAATTATGCTAAAGAAAGGTTTTTCTTTTTATGTGTAAACCACTATATTGGTACATTATGTTGCATCCCCAGTCTTGCATTCTTGATATATTGCATCCATGGACTGTAAACATATTCCTCCATCACATAAGCATCATTTTCGCATGTGGTTTGGTGTATAACCTCAAAGTAGGGAACCAGATTGTGTATCTATCTAACCTTCCTGGTTTCCGTCTCCTGGGGTTCAGGAGTCGGCGTCTTGACCGTCTCCACCTGCTCCTGAGACAAGGAGAGGGCGCGGGGGACCGGGTGAAGCCGGGACGAGGCGAAGTTCATCAAGGGGTAAATCCCGTTCCTGAAGGGAGGAAAGGATGTTGAACTCAACGACACAGACACGGGGTAATTACACGGATACAAAATGAGTCATATGGTGTAGTCCCACTTACTTAACATCCTCCAGAAACTTGTCAAGTTCCAAAGGAGACACATGGGAATATCTATGGGACACGAAGAAACACACAGAAGAGCCCAGTGAGTGTTGTGCCTGACATGTCAAAGGATATTAACAAGCAGAAAAAGATACGAGGAGCTTGTGTGATTTTACTTGAGCTGAACTCCCTGTCTGTCTTCATGTTTAATCTCTGCCATGACAGCGTTGGGGTCAAAGGACTTGGTTTTCTCCTCCACACAGTTTTCTGGAAGCAAGTCTGTTGATGCAAGACAAGATGCGAGTTTGGAAATTATTAAAGTGATTTGATACTGTAAATGTTGCTTTTTTGTTTTAAATAAATTTTCAGAATTAGAACAGATTTGTCTTTTTAAAATCATCTTCTTTCCGACCATAAACTACTCAACTGTACGCGAAAGCTAGCAAATATATGACATTACCCGTGATAAATGAGACTGGCTCCTCAACAGGATAAAATATGTTATATTATTGGTTTTAAGATTTTTCTTAATTAGGAATTAGGAAGCAGAAACATACTTTGGGTTCAGCTCTAAAACATGCTTGGCAAACACCTGGAAGTGATCAAATTGATCTGCTGCATGTAGGAACAAGTTAATATTGCGTCGGGTGTTAGAAGAGGAGACTTGTGTGACGAGCTTGGCGTGCGGAGGTGAGAAACTCACACTGGTTGCTGATGAGGCAGTGGGCGGCCAGCAGTTTGAGGGAGTGGACCTCGAACAAGACTCGGTGGAACAGAAGGTCGTGAGCCGTGGGACGGAGCTTGGCTTCATGGCGCAAACAGGACTGGGTGAACTCCTGCAGAAAGCAACGAGACACGTTTACGTTTACTGAAACATTCCCTCTGAAACTGTACAAATAAAACTAGATGCAAGGTGTGTGTGTGTGTGTGTAGGCGAGTGTTAAAGGAGTAGTGTGGCACCGTTTGTCTTTATCTCCATGTTTCCTTGGTTGTACTGGTGTATATTTAGACTCACTCTCATGAGAGGGTCTTCCAGAGATTGACCTGCATTGACGATGGCCTCCTTGGACACAGCAGTATCTCCATTGGCCTGGATCTCCAGTACTGCCATCTAGGGGTACAACTAAATCTGTTAACACAATACGCACGCCCACACACAGAGACAGAGACAGAGACAGAGAGAGACAGAGACAGAGACAGAGAGAGAGAGAGAGAGAGAGAGAGAGAGAATGTGATGACGGTGTTAATGACTGAGTACTGACAAACTGATAAATGTGCTGCAATAGCATGTGGACTGTTGGACAAACCAGACACAAACAGCAAGACAGGCCACATATACATGCAGTTGATCTAATGAGAGGCAAACAGGCATAAACAGATATACACAGAGTAAAGGCCTACCTGTTTGGTGGCATAGGTGGTGGACAGGTATTCTTTCAACTGGTGCTTCAGAGACTGACGGATGTGGTAATCCGTAGGATTCTCGAGGTGGGTCTGTACCTGTATTTGGGATGGACAGTATGTAATCAATTATTATTCCATTATTAATTTAGCACATTGGTCCAATTCATTGTTGATCCTGTTAACAGGGTTCATACAGCTTTTTAAGAGTAAAACTCTTTTCAAGCACTCTCTAGGTACCTATACCAAAAGTTTCCAGACTCTCAAAGCCTTTATCATCACATCTTCTGCTTTTTTATTTAGATTTTTGATTTACATGAGAGTATATTCACATTTAAGCATATTCTTAAAAACACAACTGTTAAAATTAAGCATTTTCCAAACTGTTAATGATTCCTTTGTTGTTACCAGTTTGTGATGGAAACACAGTATATACAGGATTTAAAGTGGTAAGTTAATGTTGTTTAAAGACCCAATCTGTGATCCAAATATAAACAAAAGGACTGAAAGCGACTGTTACTCCCAAACTGATTGAAATTTCTTTAAATGCAAGGGTGAATCCCTCTACTAATGTATATGGTCAAAAATTACAGAATTGCTAGATTTTACCTCAGGTAAAAGTTTTTGGCATTGATGATATGCGTATACCCATCCCTAAACACACAGGGTCATCACCAGAGTAACAGAATTTTAATTAATTCATAAATGTTTAGTCTGTTATATAAGCTTCTTAGTTCAGTACGGTTTAATGCTAACATTTAAACACGTAACTCACAATAGACTGAGTATGTGCTTCACATGTACACCCCATGATCCCATGGTCCCATAACAATGTGATGGCATTGGGACGTGGCATCATTAAGCCAGTAGTAATGCCTACAGGAGTAAAGCCACACTAAATCCTCTGGTGTGGCCACATAGAGCAATGGGCTGGCCTCATTCCTTCACATCAAAGAGAAAAGCTCAGGCCTGCTCCCCATTACTACCGAGAAAGACTCCCTCCAACCCCCCTCTGTTTTATAACCAACTGCAGGATTATATCATACGAAGCAGAAACTTTTCAGTAAATAGATGTTTTTATACCTTCATGCTACTTTGAGTACACAATGTTTTTATAACAAATCTTGATACTTTGGATAAACACACACATGATGGGCTGTCAGCTTAAAATGTGCCTGGGTCTTGTGAGCCAGAGGAACAACTATTCAGTCATAACTATTTAGCCCAGCTCTGTCAGCACAGATGAAGTCCCAAAAAATACAGCGCAGGAGGTATGACAGGCTCGGTGAGACTGACGGACAGACAGCTCACCTTATCTACCCCCCCACACACACACACACACACACACACACACACGGATGCAGAGTAAACTGTCAATACAGCAAATTGCCCCACACAGTTAGCAGTGCAGATTTACAGTTCCAACTACAATAAGGAAACACGCACATAATGGAGTATTGCACAAACCCATACACACACACACACACACACACACACAGATACAAACACACACCATCAAAGATAAGGACACACACACAAGCATCTTAGGAACCAGGCAAAAATGTCACTTCAGCCTTATCTGTTCCTGTCTGACTCAGACTATCTACATCGCTCCTGTCTGTCCGATCACAAAACATGTCAAACCTTTCTTATCTGCCCGTCTTCCTCCCCCTTCTGTCTCCCTACCTGCTTGCTGCTCCACCGCATTTTTCTCTCTCTAACCCTTTTTTCAGATCTGTCCCTGTTATTCCCGTGTGGCAGCGCTGCTGTGTGAAAGGCCACAACGTGCAGTGAAGTCCTGACCAGCTCCGCTGTGCCCTGCTCTCCTGTCTCCCTCTCAGCAACATGTGAGTGGATTAATGGAAGTAACCCCCACCCCACCCCTCCAACCAGCAGCTTTTCTCTCTTCCGCCAATCCCCTCAATGAGATCTGTTTAGTGCTTTTGTCTTTGTGGTGCATTTACATTTTACTAACTTGAAACTCTAATTTAATTAAGTTTACCAAACATTTGCTGATTACAGCTTCTCAAAAGTTGAGGATTTCTTGCTTTTCTGCTTTTCTATCATTGTAATATTAGACTTTTTGACAAACAAGCAATCCAAAGTCATCACCCTGCGTCCTGGAAAATTGTGATGGCCCTACTGACCTTAAGAATCTCCACGGGGACCTGCATGCTTTGGTAATGCTGTGGGGTGCTAATGGCAGGGGTGGGTGCAGGTGGCCCAGCCATGCGATGCTGCATGTACTGCAGGGCTGCATTCTGCTGCTGCTGCTGCTGTAGCTGCTGCCTCTCACGCTGCTCCTCTTGCTGCAGCTGGTCTCGCATCAGCTGGGGATACAAATAAACAAACAAACACATTACAGGAATGCTCATTAAAGCATTCTGACCAATAAATTGACTATGGGTGATGCTGCTTTTGGCTTTTCTCCGCCACTCTGCTTTTTCAAGAGTGAGCATGAAGAGCCGGCATATCTATTAAATCACCCTGTAAGAAAACTATGTACAATATATATATTAAAATATGCAAGGGCCAAATAGCATGGCCAAATTAATCAGTGGAAAAACTGGTTGCTGCATATAAGTGCCCTTAAAAATAAATGACACCCAAAAAAACTCTGACATTGAGCCGAATACTTTCCTCTCCAGTGTCCACTCGATCAAACAATACTACAAACAGACAGTGAAATCCATAGCTATTGAAAGGGCTTGCATGTGCTTCATTATTGGATGGTGGAGGGTAGTTGTGTTGTACCTGCATCCGCAGGCCGATGCGTGAGGCCATTGCTGGGGGGCGAGGGGGCAGGGGAGGGCGAGCCGACGTCAATGCACCACAGTCCAGCCCGAGAGGTAGAGGAAGCTGTGGAGGAGAAAGGAAGGGAGAAAAGGGTGAGTGTTGGACCAGAGGAAGGACTGGGATGAAACGAGTCGAAAACAGACAAGGATGGTGGAAATGAACAGAATTGCAGGTAAAGTTAAATCTAATTGCTGCAAAAAGTAATCCTCTCTACCAGAGGTCTGCAGGGACTCCCAAACAAGGAGAGTAGCTATCAAGAGTGGATGCAGAGTAAACACTCATACCTCAACTGACAAACTGTTTTTGTAGAGAAGTCTGACTCAATGTCTAATTGTTAATGGGTGCATTAGTGACAGGACGAGCAATGTGAGAGGAAAAGGGGGAAGTGTGCAACGTTGTGATACACTTTTTTTTATATGTTAACTGAGCTGTGTCTTTGTGGTTAGGTACTCTTTATGTTATACTCATCTCATGCGTTGGCTTTGTCTGAAATGGATTCTCAACTCCCCTTGTTTATTTCAAGAAAACAATCACAAAAGATAACATCAATTCATGCTTATGATGATACTACTCTGTTTATTCAAGCTAGGCTAAATACATCCTGGACCTATCATTGTGTAACTCTGGCTAGGACAGCAAACAAGAATTTTTTCAAAACCTCTCAAAATCTCAGAGTGTTACTTTAACAGTTTCTTGTCTACTCTGGGATCTTGGACTTTTCCCACTTCCAGGTAAAAAGCCTAAAACCTTTATCTTGATGCACCACCGGGCAAGCTGGATCAATCGCCTGTCTTCCACTCACATGCACTCTATGCTCCTACTGAATCAAAGGCACCCAGTCAACTTTTTACAAGACTCCTAATCCTGTTTACCAAGTATATATGCCTTGGAGCATTCCCCTGCTACAGTGTCTCTTTCTATTTGTATAAGGCCTCAAAGACTTGCCTCTAGAATAAATCGAGCTGTTTAAAAGAAAATGTACTCATGTGATGGTCAAACCATAAAGATTTTCATGTCTAGGCGTCACTATTGTTCACAATGTTTTGAAACTTTATTCAAAAGAATCTTTAAATCAGAAAATAAGCCCAGCTTCTCAAATGTATTGTTGTTACAATTAACAGTGTATGTTTTCTTTGAGTTATATCAGATTATCTATTATTTCATTAAGAATTAGAAGGATCTGTTCAACCATTCTGCCTGTTAATTTACCATTATACAGTAGCTATCGATTAGTTTGGATTTAATCTATAGATTTTATTTAGGATGCATTCCAGAAATCGCACATTACAAACTTGGTTTTCATATTTGAATTTTATTAATTAAATCCACCTTTGTTTCACAAACTATAATGGCAACTTCAGGAACCTGAAATTATTTAAGGATTTAATTTTTTAATTCAAGGAAAGAGGACAAAAAAAACGGAGGAAAGACAGTAAAATTCCACTTGTGTTAATGATTAAATGGTCATAAATAAATCGCAGTTACAGAGATACAGGACATATTTTAGTTCTAAATGAGCACAATGCTTAGTATGATTTACTGTGTGTAGTGTTGCACTGGCCTTCTCATTGTGCAAGTAAAGCAAACCAAATCAAAACAAACCGCATCTCCACGCTAACACTCTCTGTATAGCACTGACTTCATCCTGTCTGGACCCCCACTCTGTCTCTCAAAAAAAAAAAAAAAATTGTGAATCGGGAGGTACTTCCTCGACAATGGTGGGGAGGTCATGTGGGAGTCATGTGGTCTTGTTGTTCTTGAGTGATCATGTGAGCAAGACGACGGTGGGGAACACCCATAAACCATTTGCAACACATCCTCCTCTTTTCTCTCACGCATACACACTCACAAAGACGCATATAAGCGCTCACTCCATGGGGAGTCCCAGGATTGATAGTTCCCCTTCTGCAATGATTTGTGTTCATCCCCTGAATGACTAAGCATCCCTGGACCCACAGAGATCTAATGAAACCTATCGAGGACCAGGCTTCTACTCTATTCTAATGTCTCTGTTGATGGTAATGCGCTGTGAGACAACTAGATATAGAAAAGCAGTGACAGGGACATTAGGGTCTAAACAACCAATCAGAAACCGATTCCTCCAGTCTCTCATCAGAGACACTGTCTCTATATGGTCATAAAGAGAGAAAGACACAGAGAGAAAGACAGAGAGAGAGAAAAGCTCATTGTGCATGAGGTACAATAAGAAGGGCAGCTCCTATTGAGGACTGAAGCCGCCTGTTGTCCGAAGTGTACATTTCAGCGCCCGAGGGGGCACACACTGCCTGCTTTGTGCCCACTGGATGGCCCACATGAAAAACACACACCCATGCAGAGATACAAATTGATACAAATACACATTCCAACACAAACATGTACCAGAACTTGGACACAAGGACAGACTGGCTCCACACCAGCAGCTCCAAAGCACCAAAACTGACTACAATACTCTTCTGACCCGAAAGTACAGAAGTAGAGACGCTCTAATCACAGCATGGATTGTCCTAAAACACTCACAACTACTGATGCTGTTGGAACAACTTTCATACATACTGCTAACATCTGGAGCTTCATAGGCTGGCCATCTCGTAGTAGTGGCAGCAATAGTTGTCTCTTTCAAGGTGCTTACTTTCACTGACAAACAAACAAAGCGTGTTCACACATATACACAGTGTTGGAATGCTGCACAGTTTATTTATAGAGTCTGACAAATGGGGTGATTACATCTCCAAACTCAATTGGCAAGGTAGAAATGCCAGCCAGAGAAGGACGTGCGCTCTATGCTTCAAGCGTCTAAGGGTAGACACATATGCGGGACAGACTGTAAAGCCCTTGGAATTATTTTTATAAATAAAAAATGTATTTGACTTCCACCAAATAGAGCACAGCCAACCATTTCATGTTCCACTGCACAGGTCCAATAAATACATTCCTGTAGCTTTACATGCTAAACCCAAAGCCATAAAGTCTATACTATACATGTTAATTTAGAGGCCCTGGATTCATAGAAGTTCAGCGCCACATGTCACACCGTCAAGTTTTAACACTCAATTTATCCATAGCCGCTATTCCATTAACACAGCATCAGCACCAACACATGAAAGAAGGCTACAGTGTTATTTGTTGTTTGTAGTGGCATGTGCATTTGTGGCACTAGCACAGTTTGGCTCTCAAGACACAAGTTCGAATCCCCTTTGTATGAGATAAGAAGTTCCAAAATCATCAGTTTTGTTTAAGAGTTCATGCTGATAAAGTTTACCGACAATTTATTGGCCAATATATATTTGAACATCCCCCAACCAAACTGCTTATGGCACCAGATATAGTGGCTACAATCTTTACATAACACTAGCCATTCAAAGTCATGACACATTATATATATATGTGTGTGTGTGTGTGTGTGCATGTCACATACACGCTGACAGGATATCACTTCCTGATATCATATTGTGACACACTGCTACCAGGCAGCATGATCTCCCACATGGGCCTTCCCATTGCCTGGCATCCACTGGGGTAAGGAGGCATCTGTGACGCAGTAAGAGCACACAGTGGCCATTGTGTGTCCAACGCTGTGATGTCACAGACCCTTCACTTCAAACACTGACAGCCAGTAGGAGGATGCAGAGCGGAGGAAGCCCGGATCAGAGGTCAACTCTGGGATTGTGCCACAGATTAGTCACAAACATACATGCCAATAATGAGCACACAATACACTGAAGTGTGCAAAACATGAAATACATGAAACATGCTGGGCACATTGTGATTACAGCTTTAGTTCCTTCCTATACATATATGTGCAAAGTGTAACAAATACACATACAGACACAAACACACAAGCACACGCACACTTTAGGGCAGTATCGGACCATGGTACCTCTGCTCAGAGACAAGTGTTAATTTGTGGAGTGTGTATTTTTAGAGTTGACTGTGCAGTGCCAAGAAAGGGCCTTTTCACGGCCGACATTGAGCAGTTGAGTGTGCAATGTGTACATACACACATACATTCAGGAGCTCTCTCACAACAAAGAACGTGTGCATCCATGTGTATGCGGCCACAGCTGCTTCACAAAATTCAAAGGCAATTTACAGACACGTCGAAAAAGGCTGTGGGACAAGTGCAGAAGCAAAAAGCTAATTTTATTTCTGTGTTAGGATCACAGCAGTTTTGCACAGCAAAAATATCTTCAAGGTCACAAATGTACATCTTTTGACATTTCTAACACAACCAAAGAAAGTGAGTTTAACCTGCAGGCCCGGCTCTGTTCAGCCTCGCTCCAGAGACATGACATGGTAAATATGTGCAAGTCATTCTAAAAAAAAAAGCCTTGGTATAAGCACTGATAATGATTTTTAATACTTTGACACTAAGATTCACTTTATTAAACGCCTAGTACGACTCCCTCTTAATATCACAAAGGTTCCAAATGTGACACTGCACTGTGCACTTCACCAGCCTTTCCACCACTTCACAAACACATGCGCACTCACATAAACGCCCTTTCCGCATTAAGCTATCTGTCTGCCTTCTCTAATGACTAAAATAACCCCCCCCTTCTCTCTGTTCTCCTTTTTAGGAACACCCTGTTCCCCTGAGCTATGGTGTGTTTGTTTGTTGTACGTTTGTGCATGTGTGTGTGTATGTGCATCTGCGTGCATCTGTGCGTGTGTGTTTGAAGGCAGGTGGGAGTTTAAGGGGGGGCATGCACATAAACGGTAAATGTTTATTACTGCTCTACAGCGTCTGTCGGCTTTTGAGTAGACTCTTTCACAACATGTAAACAGGCCTACAGTATCAATATTCCTAAACCACCGCAAACACACACACACACACACACACACACACACACAAACCAAGTAAGGTTGGTAGGATTATGTGACAGGGCTGGCATGGCAAGTATGGGGTCCTTAACCCTTCCTCATTGGTCACACACACACACACACAAACAGCTGTATCCCTTAGTGACTGAGCACACCAAACTATTCTGCATGCAGACAGACAGACTGGCAGACAGAAGGACAGTCAGATCATTTTCAAACACTCAGGACGGGTATAATGTTGTGTCAATTGCTGCCTACATGTTACCACCTCACATCTGTACTAACTACAACAGATTCTAAGGATTTAGTTACAGTATTCAGAGGTTGTGTATGGTATGGATGAGACCATCCTAGAAATAAAGATTTTCATTTCTATTTAAATTATTAAAGTCAGGATTGCCTGCTGTGTCAGTACAGGGTAGCTCCACAATCACTGAATGGGTCGATTTCTACAGTATAACATATATAAAAGCACACTGATGCACAGAGACATATAGACACATGCTCAATTACCTGTTAGAGGGAAAAGAGATCACAAGGAGGAATACGCTCTGCTTATGCAGCTGACTACATGTCTGGATGCTGGAGAAAGTGGATGGCAATCTGCAGGGGAGGTCACGGTGGAACAGCGAGAGATGAAGAAAGGGTGATGGAGGTGTGAAAGAAAAAAGAAGGAAAGACACAAAAACAAAGAAAAACAGAAAAAAAGATGATTGGTTATAAAATGTTAAACTGCAAAAATAGACAGACATAAAATATGTGACTGTAACTGTGATGGAGTGGAAAAGCAACAAAGAGA
>JAVQJL010073279.1:0-11705 GCA_036024295.1 Nannoperca obscura | reverse complement strand
ATGTATGTATGTATGTATGTATGTATGTATGTATGTATGTATGTATGTATGTATGTATGTATGTATGTATGTATGTATGTATGTATGTATGTATGTATGTATGTATGTATATATGTATCATAGCCACCTCTATTTTCTCTGCTACTTCACAAAATATATATTAATTGGGTCACAGAGGCAAACGTCTGCCAGGTGTCTATTCCATTTGCATAAATGCTTGGATTATAGATCAGATTGGCTTTTAAAAAGCCCACCTGCTTTAATATTATTGCAAACAGTTTATGCTGTAAATGTGTCTGGCTCTGTTACATAAATAAACCAGTTAACAGAATATTCCACTTTCTTTGACCTTATTGGCCCGCAAATCCAAAACACTGTTGATATCCAACTCTTTCGTCATGTTTCAATGACAGTGAAACTAATTACAAGTAATTAGTATATTCTTTTTTATACCTTGTTAATGATTCAAGGGGAAATTCCTTTAATACATTATGTAACCTGCAAAATAAGCATGTTTTCATTTCTGTACTCCGTGTATTGTGTTGTTACACTCTCACACTCACAGTACTTTCATTGCTATTCAATATGTAAACACACACACTTTAGTAGACTGGAATGGAGCCACTGTGGATTGAAGTGTTTTACAATCGACCGACATAGCCGGAACACAACCACAGAGATAGTCGAAAGCCGTCCAAGGCCTTTCCATCTGCTTTTGTTGATAATCTTCTCCCTCAGCGTACTGTTCTTTGGGTTTCCATGATCAAAGTTTGGATTTGCTTTAATTATTTCAGATCAATGCTGGCCGTGGCTACTTTGGAGACCCGTGTCTAATGCTGAGGCAGCAAACAAGAAGAAAAAACAGCTGAGTCGACCTGTGCAAGTGTCTAATATGCACACAGCGGGGAGAGGGAAAAGCAAGAGCGAGAGCGAGGTGTGGGCTAATGCAAGGCTCCAATCATTAGCCCTAAGTGTTCCTCATTATGTTCCTGAAGCCTCTGAAGACCTGAATCCCTAATTGATCTCATCCTGGCATTTAGTAACACTCATGAAAGCAAAGGACTGCTCGCTTCTCTGGCACTAACAGATAGGCTGCCTGGCTCGCCCAACAAACACTCGCTCATCACTACAAATGAAGGCCTGATACTCGGATGGCTGAGCTGCGTCACACACTCCACTGCTCCAATAACACCAGGAACAGCAAAAAGGTCACATTTTCACACTCACAGGAGCAAAAAGTCAAACTCCTTTTTTAAAAGGCATTTTGGTCCATTCAGGAGCGATTTTTACTGAACTATTTGCAGTGCAGATTAGCAGGTCACTCTGGCTTTATGTTTGTGGCTGAAAATGTTTCTTTAAATGTATCATAAAAATCTATGATCAGCCAGACTAACGTGAGCTGCTGTGCCACTATTGACCCTCCCTCTGCTGTGTACAGTTTTATATGCTAATACTACCTGGCTGTGTGGTTTGCTGTGTGGTAAAAAAATATATAACATATTCAATTCAATTCAATTATAAATAAATCTATAGGCTATAAACATATAGGCTCAAACCTGAAATAATCAAGTACTTAGAACTCGATGTTGAAACACTAAAAGACAGGGCCGTAAAAATGGGTAATAAAGCAGGATCCACCTTAAAGAAATAGTTTAACATTTGGTAAACAACCTCATTGCTTTTCTTGATACCTCTCTCAGGTCTGTGTGTTGAGTATGAAGCTGAAGTCAGGAAACAAATAGCCTAGCTTAGCATAAAGACTGAAAGCAGGCAGATACCGCTAGCTGGCTCAGTTTAGAGTTTTAAAATTCACTTCTAAAGCTCACTGATCAACACGTTGTATGTTGTTTCTTTAATCTGAACAGACAAAGAAATGTTACTGTAAATACTTTAGTTTATCCATACGCTCAGTATTTACGAGCAGCCTCTATGGCTATAGTGTGGGTTGCCAGATGTGGTCAGTGAGCACACATTTTAGTATGATTCTCTGTACAGGCACAATTGATACTGTTGAAACCTTTTCAAGACAGGTCACTTCGATAGAGGATGCATACATTCAGATACTCAAGTAGGTAAGGAGGACAATGCATGCCGATGCCAACCTTGTAAATTGTGTTAATCAATTATGACATACACTTCGAGCACTTGTGTGAGCCACTGTGCAGGTTGGGTGTAGTCCAGGTTGAGCACTGCAGGGGTTTGATTCCCATTAGGACCTGCTGTAATGTGAGTCCACCAACTGGAATAACTTTTATGTGTTCTTAAAGCTTCTAAGATTAAAAGAAAATTTCAGGGCAAGTCTATATTTAAATTCCCAAACAGCAGATATTTGCACAGTTTCAACCCAGAGAGACATCATACCTCAGCATGTTTCATATTTAGCTTTCCATACTTAAGCTACATTTAATACCATCTGCAAACATCATGCAAATACATCATTTGTCAGGAAATAATTTCTTTCCCGTATTCATTGCTGTTATTCTGAATTGTTCTTAACTATTTGTATGTATCTGTATATATGTTAGTATTTTTGTGTTTACATTTACAAAAAAAACATTTTGCATTTTAAACAACAATATTACACTGTTTTTCTTTCATTTCTGAATGGTACCACACAGCAGTGACGTGGTACAGGCAGGTGAAACTGCTAGTTCCTCTAACCTCTGTTATACTATGCACATAACATACCAGATCACTGGTTTTGTATCTTAAAGTTATACTGTACTTTACTTACTCATAAAATGTATATTCTTTCATCCAAGGCCGTAAATAATGACATTAAACTCGAAGAACTGTGGCCATCTCTGTGTTGAAAAAGGTTTGATACATTTCTTGTACCTGTATAGGTTTTAAGCAATTGAAAAGTAAATTTAAGATGTGGCAAGTATCAAGGTTAAACTAATAAAACATTATTTGCATACACTTGCTACCAAATGTAAAGTCTGCAGGAAAAGGAAATGTCCCAAAACAAGCTTCAACCAATAAAAAAATACATTTTAACAATCCACAACAAACGGAGGATATTCATTAAGCTGGTTATTTGTAAGAAAACACTTTAAATGTAAAAGTCTTTATAAACAGCTTCTGTTATACAACAACAAAACAAAATTTTCACATCTGTCTTCGGTTGCTGTCCAACTTCACTTTGATTACAGAAATGTACTGTAGCTGCTAACATTTCCAGGAATTCACCTTCACTGTAACTGAGTTACAGCTCTGAGAGAGCATTGATAATATACTCTGTTATTTATGGTGCAAATCTGTCTCTGTCTGCTAATCAATAATGGATTATCATACATCAAGTTTTGGAAATGAACCTGCCCAGAAGTTAATTATTGTAGAGATGGTAGCGAACTCCACCTGAGCAGTCGATTGTTTTTCATTAGAGGACTTGGCAAATTGATCAAAGAAAAAATATATATATGTTATGATTTGTTATGATGGGAGATGTAAGTGATAAATATCAGCCGGGTACCTGCAGAACAAATGAAACCGCCTGAGGGCGGGTTCATAAATAACACAGTCTCTTTAATTTGGCTGAACCAGGAGTGTATGCTTACTGCCACTGGATGATTTCTACGAAGGGCAGCTGGCAGGGGTGTGTGCTGAGCTCTCCATCTTTCTGTAGTGTCCTTGAGCAACACAATAAATCCCTGACAGCTCCAAAGGTTCTGTTCTGTAACGGACCATAATCTCCAACCCCCCAACTTTCATCTTTACCACAGCAAGACAAACGTTTTTTTTTCCTCGGGGGGATCAAAACAGGATTACTGGAGTTTGAATGGTGTGTAACAATTGAAATCAACTAAGTCTTGTAATGTGCACAAAGTACAAATCCCTCTCAGATCTTTTTATCATCTGCTATCATCAATCTGTGACGCTCAACTAATGCTCAATACACTAAAACTTATTATGTAATGAAACAAGTTACAAGTTACTGTTTTATTTGGCCAACATTCCCTCATTTTGCCACATTGACTTTTACTTACATTCCCAGAATGCCAAAAAGTAAGATCTTTTTTGTACAAGCAGAAACACCATTGTCTTCCTGCAACAACTCAACCTCTGAGATTACAGAGTGAAACTTTCTGTTTTAAACAAAAATATCTTATTCTTTAACAAACGGTCCTTCTCTTTTGGGATCCTTTCCATAATGTTGTCAGACACTTGGAATACCAGTCTGAGCCTTGCAGTGGCAAAAACAAGCACTTTTAGTGGACGCACTTTGACAAGTGCAGTTGGCACAAAGGATTACACTGCAGAGATTGCAACCCATTTTGTAGCTGCCAGCTGAGGCAATCTACTGGACGAATTCCAATACTTTTTGTACCCATTAGTCATTTAGACCCCACAATATGTAAAAATAAAAATAAAAATAGGTCCCAGTCTTAAAAATACTGGAATTACCCTCTTTTCTGTCTAGAAATTGTGGATTACACTTGATATCAGTATGCAATCGTTCTGAATAAATAATCTACTGAACATAGTAAATCTGTAAAGTATGACAGCAAGCCTGAATAACTCTCTGCAGTTGAGGCTTTGCATTTCTTATTGATTATTATTGATTATTATTTCTTAACACTTAACATTTTAAGTGTTATAATCAGAGAGGAAATGAGCAGCATGGAATGTTGAATTGTCTGTTGCCCTTCTGTTTGTGACATTATATGTGCTCTTACTATTTAATGAAATAACTTTCAATCACTAAAACAAATATCACAACAGTCAAGTTTAGGTCTCGGACCTTCAGTCTCAAGTGTGCAGCTTTGGTATTTACAATAACTCTGATATGATATAAAAGTAGCAACAGTGCTGTTTTCCCCAGTGAAAAAAGCACCAGAAAAGAAAGTTTTTTCCCTTATTTTGCACTTCAAGTTTGACCTTGCACTTCACAAAGAACAACCCAGAACACAGACTATTTCTGTTCACTGTGTTCTAAGTTTTAGGTTCAAACCTACAACCTGACTGTAGGAAAACAAATGAAAGCCTGCGACGTGACTGTAAATACTGACGACAGCCAACACTGAGTCACAACACTTCCACAGCTAACAAAAAAGTGAAATATCACCCAAGGTAACATGACATTCCATTAAGTCATTCTGTCACCGCTTTGTTTTTCCTCACTGTCTACGTGGAGGCTAACATTTCACTTAATGAACACACTGCCAGGACATTCAGTCACTGTGTTCTCTGAAAAAGCCAGGTCTGGATAAGGACTTTTATTTAATATCAAGACTCTATGACATTAGGGGCTTCTTTACTTAAAATCATTTAGAAAAGCAGACGAATGACCTTCTCTAAATCACCAAATTTCAACATCAATTTATTTCATGAACTGGTAGAGTCAGATTTAATTTTCCCTGTGATGTGATGTGTGGGTCTGTGTGTGTGTGTCTCCTGAATGGCGGTATGTAGAGATCTCCACATGCAACTGCGTTTTCAAGGCCAGCTCAAGGTTACCTTTCAGAGGCAGACAGGTATACGGCTGCAGGCCCCACTGAATATTTGCCCTGTTAATATAAATTATAGATTACATTATCCCTATAGAATGCATACATTTTCCCCCTGATCAGCTACTTGATGGCCTTGCACATAAAGGTCTTTCAGCCCAGAGGTGAAATGTTTAGATTACGTGTTTATATGGACTTCTTATTGTTCCCACTTGAGAGAATAAAGAGCATTATTGAATATAGAAATCCATAGAGGAAAAGGTCATTCTCTGCACATTTTGTTCGGGTGAAGATGAACAGTTTGCATACTGAGGGCTGTCGCATGCTTGTGTGCATAGTAACGATCTGTGCAAGCACCTGGAAATGAGAGGGGCGATCAATCTGCGTTATCACAGGGAGGAGGGTGTGAAAGGATCGAAGTCACTGATAAAAACAGGAAAGGAATGTTATTTGTTTCTCCGGAGAAGACGAGCTCTCGAAACCTGGAGAGGCTTTTTTTTTTTTGTTGCGGTTGGACTGCAACAAACGAAGCTGTAAAAACATATAGAGCCTCGCCGCAAATCACCTGAAACGTCTGATGTGTAAAGTGTAAATAGAAAAGCGTGTGCTACTCTTTTTCCACTCTGAGATAATACATTCCGCCCATAATTGTATCTAAATCAATGAATACAAATTTCCCTTGAGAGGAGCTTGTGGCAAACTGTACATATGCTCCACTTTTAGCTTGAACCTCTTTTCCTGAAACCAAATACTCATTCAGTGCAAACACACACACACACACACACACACACACAAAGCTGCAGGCTCAAATACATGAATTCATGAACACAAACATCGAGAAATATCCAGGCAAACACGCACAGACATCATGTTCCAGAAGAGAGCCTTCCCCAAAGCTTGCTGTGCTAACCTCAAAATTCTGCTGTTTCAACAACAACCTCCTGCCTGGTAGAAAAGCAATACGGCAGAGATGTCTGTTCAAAGGCCTCTCAATCATTATGACTGACTGATTGGTATTCCCTGATGGTCATGGTTTGCACGTTGGCATTCTCTAAACACAACGCTGACTGGTTTAATTAATCATTACTGCAGTTGATAAAAGCGGACGATGTGCTGGAGGCCTGAGGAGCATGTCGTGTTCACCATGAGCACTTCAAGTTGCCTTGAAGTTTCCTTGAATCCTCCCCCCCTGCTGTGACTCTGGCTCAGCTATGGACCGTGCAATTATGGTTCATATACAGTAAAATTGCCTAAGTCAACCATACTGAAGGTTCTGAGCTCCTCAGCGGCAGCAGTAGCTGACTCTATCATGACAGATTTGTTTCATGTTTAGTCACCTTAGCTGTCTAGCTCCAGTAGATGTTTAGTAGTGATGGGAATTACGGCTCTTTGAAGGGAGCCGGATCTTATGGCTCCGTTCCTTTTCGAGAATCATTTAAATGAAAGGCTCATCGTTACTAGGTTTATCTGCTAAATAATCGCTAGGATAATGAGAAGGTAAGATTTGGATCAAATTCAAACTTAGACATCCCACCAGTATAATTTTATTTTGCATGCGTGGACTAGGTTTAGTGGCACTAAATTCCTCATATTGCCGGACCTAATGTCAATGATCTGCACTGTAAACATTACAGTGCAGATAGATCCATATCCCTTTACTTTTCAGTGAATTTACTGATTTTGAATTTGAAAGCCAAACTCTAGTGTTCACTTACTTTGGTGACAAATACAATGCATTTCCTCTTTCTCCACATTAAAATCCTCTATGGAATTTACCTGAAAGCTTTTGATGTGAAACAAGAGCAGTAGGAAGTGATTGCTTTGAATTAGCTGTCATTTTAAACAGTAGATGATGTCTGAATACTGCTCAAATTACGTTTCAATTAAACACTTGCTATGGACACACCACACTAGCTAATTTAGCTGCTGAAAGCTAGCAAAAACATTAACATTTAGGAGGTTGGTGTTGTTGAATGAGCTGGCTAGCTGGTGTGCTAACAGTTCAAGTTAACTGAAAGGAATAAGCTCCAACTTAGACTATTGGTGTAGACACTGAAGACAGACAATATATACAAATTATGTACTTTACATAGATCTTTAAATTAATGAACTAGTCATTAATCTAAAAAACACTGAGGTAATATTACTTTTTTCTAAAACAAACTAAAGTGTGGCGTGTTGGTACACAATTCTTATTCTGTCTTTGTTACATTTCTAAAATCATCCTAAAACACACAATTTGTTCTTGGGCGGGCACTAGAAATTATTTTTTTGAAGTGCACACACACTCAACATGACAATCCTTTGTCTGTTTTCTGGGTGAGTGATTCACATTTTATCTTATATTTTCATCCATATCATGCACATTCAGAGTTACAGTTGCTCTTATAAGATTTTCTCAGATCATCCAAAAGTGACCAAAATAGTACATTTCTCCAAACTACTGAGAGAGTTTTAGAATGTGGTTCTTTTGTTCAAAAGGTTAAACCACTTGATTCACAAAACCTTAGTTAATAGAAACTGAGATTCACTGGCAACAAGGGACATGATCCAACCTTCTCTGCACTTTCTTTCACCTGTCTTGACAGATTGCACAGATTTAAAGCTGAATAAAAAATTATAGGTTTTGTTGAGATTAACATTTCCTGCAGGTCCAATCTTACTCTAAATACTCAGCTCTCTTCTTCTAATTCTTTGATAAATAATAGGGGCCGAGATAGAGTGAAGAGGGGAGAGATATGTGTGAGTATTAAATGTGTATTCATCAGGTCTGGCCCCGGCCATTGACAGGCTAATCAATGTTTAGTAATAAGGCTGAGGGTGGAATGAGGTGTAGGGGGGTCTGGGTCGGAAAAGAGAGGAAAGAGATATCAATTAAGCAAGGAAATGCAGAGTCCAGGCAAGAGGAGCTGAGACAGCAATATCCCAACTCTGGTTCATTAACTAAACAGTGTGTGTGGAATGCAAAACTCCTGCAGTCGCCCCCTCAAACACCACCACCCAACCCACCCATCTCAACTGTAAACGGCTGCCTTATTCAATGGAAATGACGGAGTCGCTGCAGCAGGTAGAAAAACGCCTTTGATAGTGCACATAATGAAAAATTGTCTTGGAGGAAGTGCAGGAAAATAATTTCCACATGCAAAATGTCCAAGGTGTCTGGAGGTTAGAAAAGCAAAGCAAAACATATTGCATACAATATGCATTCAGTGTAAATTGGGGAAAAAATGTGGGTAAAAGTAAATAGGCTCATTCCAAGCTCACAGTTTATTTTGTTTTTCAAAGAATCTGGAGGATTTGTGATGAACAGTAAATACGTTTAAGGTACTTTTACCAAAGCATTTCTGTTTTTACACTTCTTTATTTCTCTACAACACTGCAGGAACATATTGTTTTTAACTCTATTACATGTATCTGAGGGCTATAGTTCTTGGTTACTTTGTATATTATTTTTTTCCATACAAAACATGTGTTCATCTTATAATACTGGTTATTTCGTTGGACTCCCAGCACCCATTTTCATCCTTAGGGTAAATTCTACCTACCTAGTTGTATACTGTACTAGTACTATGAAAAAAGGTCTTTCATCCCATCAACTATTAACATTTTAAACAAACTGTAACTGGTTTTCATTGTATTTCTTGCTTTATTTTCTGTATTCATTCATTTAAATACTGTCTGTAAACCAGTTGGAACCAGGGTACATTAAAGCTTTACAAAAGTATCAAAAATGTCTATTTTACCTTCTCTTTTACTATGTATTGTATGTAAGTTTGGCAACTTGCAAGGGAAAGATTAAAAAGCCCCTATGTGTTTAACTCCAAAACTCTGGATCCTACAATTCCCATCATGCACTTTAAAAGAATCTTTCATTAGATCCTTCCTGCCTGGTAAACACATACACCTTTCAAATCCTACACCCCCAGTATTTAACACAGAATTCCGTTAAATAAATTAAGTCTAAGATAATTTTTGCAGACTAAGTATTACTGTCCATGACTAAACAAACTTTCAAGCGTAAAATCAGTGGGGTGCCCCATTGAAAGTACTTCGAATGAGCTTCACCATGACCAGCTACAGCATTACAATGCTTCTGATGTGTTGGCAACTTTTACATGTCAATCATCATGTAAAACTAGAAGTATAAAAATGTTGATACACATGTTGCTACCAGGGTCTTTATAAATTAATAATTCATTTGTTGCCTGAACCCAAACTGGCTGCTGTTATTCAGGATCCCAGGAGTTTTAATGTCTGTGAAGGGCAGTGACATCTGACACTTTTTCACTGTTTATTAAAAGCATTCGTCCTTGTTGATGATGCTTCGGCATCCCATAATGGCTTAAAGCCAAAAACCTCCTGAATCCAACTTCCCCTCTACTGTCCATCTCATTGTGTCTACTACACAGTCCTCTGAAGACACACAGACGCCAACAATATGACGTATCTGGCAACAGAAAAACACATACTTGAATTCTGAAAGTAAAGAAATGTATGTTTGTTGTTTTCCTTCTCTTTGGTGTTTGGTGGATTTAGCTTGATGTATGACCAGTGCAGCAGCAGCAGCAGCAGCAGCAGCAGCAGCAGCAGCAGCAGCAGCAGCAGCAGCAGCAGCAGCAGCATCATCAGCAGCAGCAGCAGCAGGATGAATTGATTAATGGATTACTTATAATGAAAGAAGAAACTACAACCCAAACCTCATAACAACTAATTGTCTTGTTGAACTCGTGAGAGAAATGAGATGAGGATTTTCAGGAAACAAGGACACTTAATATTCACATTTTCACTGTTTTAAGATGAAGAAGTCACCTTCAAGTCGACAGAAAACCCATCCACCAGGGGCATAAATATAGACATTACAGGCAGCGTGCTTGCACTGGGGCCCCTGGGTTTGGGGGGCCTATATAGAGAGAGCCCTCCAACAATGTGTTGGTAGAGGACGGGCTCTTGTAAGTTGGAAATACACCTGTGTTCAAAGAAGGACTCACATAAAAAATAGGGGTGAAATAGTCAGTAGCAATCAATAACACAATTATATACTTATTTTGACTTCAATACAACAGCCAAGTAACTCATTCAACTATACACTATATATTCAAAGGCTGGTGGATGTGCTGCATAACTAGTAACTAGTGTGCACTAGGGCCCATCATAATTGTGTGCACTGGGCCAGTCGCTACTACCTTACACCACTGCCATCTACGCTCTATAAACATCAGCGTGAGTACATGTGTTATTGCTTCAGAAGTCATAAATAAGAGCATCATGTAAATGCCAAAACATGGTGCCTGAGACCACTGTTCCCTCTGCATGCCTGTTGACATTCTAGAGAAGCACATCATAAACGCAGACCGCCCACCAGTGGTCGCTATTTGCCCCACACACAATCCTGCCTACAGTCACTAGTACGTGCAATGTGATGTGAACATGAGCAATAACACACACAACCCCAACGGGAACTTTCACAAGATTTCACTTGGATCCCTTTTTGTGTTGTTGATTGTTTCCCCTTCCAGACTTCTGAAGGGAGCTCTAATTTTCATGCACACCCCAAATGGCAGCAGAGCAATAAAAATGCAAATTTCAGTTTTCCCATACAAATTACTCACACATCATGCTTTTCACTCATCAGGTCCATTTCATGCCTCTGCTTACCTGATAAACACTATCGTTTCCCACAAATAGATCCCCAGCGCGTTTAGTCGGCACATTTTTGCCAGTCTCATTTTGTTTGGAGGGGGAGGGGGAGGGTTGGGGCCGGGGTGGGGGGTGAAGGTGTTGCTGAAGGGGGGGGAGGGGGGGGGGGGTCACACTCTTGAGAGGATGAATTCCCCTCCAGAAAAAAAAAAAACCTTTAGTGGTGGAAAAGGAGGAGGGAGAGGAGGAGAGGGGAGGGGGGTTTACGTTTCTGGTTTATGACCTCCAAGGTGAGCCGAAAATGTTCCGCTTATTTGTGAGTGTTTCAGATCCCGGTGCCAAACCACGGGATGCTCATGACCTCACCGGCCATGAAATCATGCTTGTGTCCGGTCTCACGCCTCCAGCGCCGCCACCGTGGAGCCGTGGAAAATCCACAAAATCTGCCTCGAGATTGTGTTCAGGACCACGGACAGAGGCAGGCAGAGATACCGGCGGGGCTGCTGGGAGGAAGCTCGTCCAGGTTTGGGCTTGGGGGGGAGAGTGGGGGGGGGCACTGAAGGGGGGGGGGGGGGGGGGGTTCTCGAGAGGAGGTTATCCCCTCACAGGCAGATGTTA
>JAVQJL010073275.1:0-18175 GCA_036024295.1 Nannoperca obscura | reverse complement strand
TTAAACATCATCACATCGAACACAGAAACTCATCGACTCACTCGTTGTGTTTATACTCGCGCTCTTCCAAACTGTTCGAACTCAAACTTCCCCAAAGGCTTTTGTAGAAGAGGAATGGAATAATCCCATTGGCTTATTGTCAAGGGAGCCAGGGCGATGCTAACTTTTCGGTTGGCCTACAAAAATACGTCATCCCTGCAGCACTCTTTAACACAATCATGCTATCTGAAATAGAGCAATGGAAGAGAGGATATGTAATATTAAAACATCCTTGTGAGAATGTGTTGACTGAGACCATGGTTTTCCTGGTGAAAAATATATTAAGAAGCATATATACACATTTATTTTCCATTTTATGATTTACCTTTTAGCTCAAAAGGCCTGGAGTAGTCACACCCCCTCTGCACAGGGCTTCCATAGCGCACTCACAAAAGGCTTCATTGTACAGTAATGAACAGATAATCCTGACCTTAGAACATTTAGAGGAGCTTCATTATACATTTATATGACATTTTGCATGCGGGTGCTTCATATCTTGTAGATGAGTAGTGCTTACTGATCCACTAAAAACCAGAGGCACCAAAGTAGTTTCTAGAAAAAAAATATTAATTAAATCGAAAAAATGATATGCTTTCTTACTTGCACTCTCTGTTAAGGAGCCTTCACCATTACTTAAGGACTAAGATATCCCTGGGGATTTACTCTGTTGTTGAACGGAGCCTGTCAGAGCCTCAGCCATTTTGTTTAAATGATAAATACAATGGAATAACCTCCAGTGGAACATTTGTTCTTCCAGCTCATTCTTGAAAAGCATCCTACAAGAGCTCTTAATCCTTTTTTTAAACAGACACTACATAACCGCTCAGTCACTAAGTAGGGTAATACAGATGAAAAATGTTGGCGGCAGGAATGAGATCAGTTTTAGCAACAGCCATCTGGCAAAGGTTATTTTGAAAAAGTATTACCCAGGACGCAGAATTAAATTAGCCAGGTCTATTGAACCACCTGCCCCGGAAGAGGATCTGGTTGAAGGTTTCAGAGAAAAAGGCAGAGTCCATTAGTGATATCATTCATTAACCTCTACAGTATACCTATAATCAATAAGTATGAGCATTTATCAGTTTCAGTTGTTGCTGAAAACATTAGTCAAATAAGTTGACAGAAAATGAATCAGGAACAACTCTGATAATTGATTAAAGTTTTAAATGAATAGACATTTTGAGAAATACACTTTCTTGCTGAGAATATCGATACCACTCCCACATCTGTCTGGGAAATAGAAAGCTATAGCAGCCTTAGCTTAAGCTTAGCATAAAGCCTGGAGGGGCAAACAGCTAGCCTGTCTCTGTTCAAAGTTTAACACAAAGTTTAACACATTATATCTCGTTTGTCTAATCCCTTTGCCGAAGTCTTTGTCATCCCTCAGAGGTTGCCAGGCAACTAGCGAAGACTTCAGGAAGTCACTGCACCTAGCCAAGAAATAGTCTGGCACACAACCACCCATAACCAAAACCAGCAGACGTCATTGTTCCCCCGTTTCTAGTCTTTATGCTAAACCAACCAACCGCCTGCTGGCTGTAGCTTAACATTTGATTACCGATATGAGAGTGGTATCAAACTTCTCATCAAATTCTCTGCAAGACAGCGAATAATTGTAGTCATTCATTGAGCAAAAACCCACAAATCTACTGGTCCCACCTTCTCAAATATGAACATTTGCTGCTTTTCTCTAAATTAGATATATTTTGGTTTTGGACTGTTGGTAAACCAAAAAACTATTTGGAGATGTCACCTGGGACTCTGATAAACTATTTGAGGTATTTTCATTATTTTCTTCAACATTTAATTGACTAAATGACAAATCAATTAATCAAAGCATGTAGATAAATCAATAATGAAAATAATCATTAGCCGCATAGTTTCAATGTTACACAACTGTCACATAATTTCTGATGTGTCTTTCTAAAGTGGTTTAACAAGTGCCTTCTTACTTAGTGGAATAATGGCAGGGAAATGGAGTGGACAATTACTGGTAAAATGTTCCCTCTCACTGTGAGTCAAGTACAAATAATAAAGTGCTAAATCAGGACTATCATGGGGTGTTCAGCCAAGGTTTGCAGTTATTAAACAGCTCTTATCCATCCAACACAATCTTGTTATCCAATTCTCACTGCTGAAGTCTGTGGACCAGAGCCTAACCAATACAGGGTGTTGACACCCACATAATAACTGAGAGTTTAAAAAATCTGATGAATCAATTATTGGAAACAGTTCCTTTTTAAATATGACCACACAACATTTTCTGATAAGAATTCCTTTAAAGTGGTTATTATAGAATTGTGACCAAGAGACAGTAGTGAATGGGACATATTTACACATTTACAATCTAAAAATATACTTGTCAGTGCTCTCTGGTGGACAATCAATGTAATAGCAACACTGTTGCTAAATTGTCTTAAACATATCTTTGTTAAGTGCAATTACTACATTTAATCATTTAATAATAATCACCTCCAATGTGTCATTATTTCCTCTGGACTACCAAATAATACACTTTAAAAAAGTAAATGTGAGAAAAGTATGAGAAAGTAGAGGGCTTATACAATACCCTTTATTAAAGGGCTGCAGGCCCAATCACAAGCCAACTCATTTCTTTGTTGTCCTATAACATCTTTAGTTTTGCTAATCAATCTGTTGTTGTATGTATGTTGTTGCTGTATGTTTTCAGTATCTGTACTCCCTCTTTATTGACTGGCTACTTTGAATCACAGTACTATAGCAGTAATAAGATTACACACTCAAGTTTGTTTGTACATGCATTTTCAGTTTCTGATATTCATAGATCCATACCTATTTTTTTATAAAAAATAAAACATCCTTTTATTATAAAAACATTTTATAATAAAAGGATGAGATGCACAGCACTTTGTGTCTGCTGCTGGAAACGTTGTACCTCACAGGGATGACTCAGAGATTCCTTGATATGTTAAATATATATCAGAAGTATTACATGCCCAGAGATATGCAGATGGATCAGAAGTAAGAAATATTACAGGGTTTGCACAGTAGGAGCCAGACTCTGTGTTGATTTTTCATGATATTTGATCTTTATGAAGTTTGTATTGATTCCCCTACTAACTTTTGTCAGGAAGTGCAGGTGGTTGAGCCGTACACCAGGGCGTAAATTCCATCAATATTTTCCAAATCCTATTTTTGTCCCCCTCACTTTGTTGTTTCAGGTTTGGTTTTCTAACTGAGGTCTCTGTACATATTGTTCTCAGAGTGTCCACATGAGAAAACATTTGAGTTGATGTAAATGTTGATAGACTAATTTGAGTGGCCTTCAGTTATTACCGTGCAGTCACAGCAATGAGCTTAACAAGCAGCAGACAGTGTTGCTGCCAGTGCTTTGCTGACTTTATTTCCCCCTGGGTGATGCCTCTTAGGCTGCATAAATGTTGTCCTACCTTACTGATGAAGGTTGTTGGGGCTGTACACAGCCTGAAAAAGTATCTGCAGACATTATTTACCTATATTTTCATATGAAGTAAATATTCATATAAACAAGAATTAGACAGTAAAGGACAGAGCTCTTTATTAAAGTTGCAAATAAATCATAATCTATCATCAGAAAGTATCAGGAACTAACAAGGATTTTAAATGGGGTTAGTGAATTAACAATGGAGAGGTGTAGATGTTTACTTAATGTTTCTTCTTTTTGGTAATATTTATTATTTTATTTATTATGGAAAGCACAAAACAGAACAGTCTGTTGAATATCGTTATAGTTCAAAGAGTGATGAATTTTACATCTTCCCCATATGGAATATGTATATTAACATTGTAATACTTATTCGTATTCTAAGTATTATTACTTTTGCACTTTAGCTTTTTAGGGTTAGGGTGAGAGGGTTTCAGCACAACTTAGAATATCTTTATGTATATAAAGATATATTTACATACATACATGTTTATAGTTTTTTCATTTCATTGTGTCTCCCCCACTTCTGAAACCAAACTTATGCCTTTGGTTGTACGTACATTTTCTAATGGGTTTAGGATTTATTTGCAGTCATTGGATATTTAGGCTTTTTCAGTGTCCTCTCTGAACCGGGCTCAGGTCAGCCTACTATGTCTCGAAACACTCTGCTGTGGTTTCGATGACTCTCATCTGCGAGGATAATATAGACCCAGCAGTGCGACTGTGAACCCGCTTTAATAGACACACACAGTGCACATGCTATCAGTAGCAGTGGAACACGTCTTCATACTTGGCCATCCTGTCATTAGCCTTCTCCATCCAATCCTGTGGGGAAGAATCAGCTCCAGCACGGCCATCTGTCTTAGTGTTTAAGAAAGCGACACAGTATCAGGCCTAAGTGCAGCCATTTCTATCATGTCTGGGGCTGCTTCCCACCATTAACCCTCAGCTGCAGCTGCCTGGGGCCTCTCCTTCACTTTGATTAAAGCAATGACCTGCCCCGCTGGGTGGGTGAGAGGGTGGGGGGCTCACCTCGGGAGATGCCTCTTGAGATGCTTCCTGCCACAGAGTTTGGCAGCCTCAGTCTCTTAGTGCTTTCAGGCAGCAGCTGCTGGTGTTCTCCAGTGTGTGTCTCCGGAGGAACGGGCGGCTGGTGACTCAGCCTCGCCCAGCACAACAGGCTGGATGGGCTTCAGAGGACATCACAGACTGATTGAATCACAAATTCGATATGGTGATGCTTGGACTCCCAGAGATTTCACGGTCCATTGCTTGCTTCCATCTCGTCTGTGCACCTTGCTGCCACATCTCTTCAATCCTAGTAGCATGTATCTCCTCCAACACTTTTTAAATCCTCTCTTTGACCAGTTGGCATCAGTCTTTTTTCATGCTTGAAGTAAACATGAAAACCGCAAGCTGAATCCTCAGTGTCCTTGAATCCTTTAAAACATCTATGAATACATATTGACACTAGGGTTTTTTAAATAAACCTACAAGCCAACATTGAGGGATTATAAACATGAACTACATGCACCAAAAGATAGACTATCTACCTGTGCACACCATACAATTTCCAGAATGAGTAGAAACATCTAGCATATAATCTAAAAATATAACAGCCTCAGACCCAAAGGATGAGATGTAAATGAAGTCTGCGCACAAAAGAAATGCATACCCTCCACACAGACACTGGTATTTATAAAGAAGACTTTCATGTGTGAGCTGAGAGGAGTTTGATGTAGCAATGTGATGAAGACAAGGATAACATCAAAGACTGAATTTGGGTGACATTTTATATAAAGCCTTAATCTTGTCAGCACATCATAATAGTCTGTCGTAGCCTATTATGTGTTACATCCTTCTTTCTGAGGCGGTGATTTTTATTCTAGTGTAAGTAAATAGGTTCACAGTAATGTAGGAATAAGAATGATCTTTATTGGATGATAAATTAGGCGTTGTCATGTTATAAATTAGCATGTATTAGATGGTTCGCTATACATGCTGGTGTGTATAATTACTGTGAGTAAGTCATGACACAAAGGCTTCTTTGGCACCGTGAGAGGACGATGCCAGTGCCAGGCCAAAGACAGAGTAAGTCTGGTTAATGTCCAAATCAACTTAAAGAGAAGAGTGTCATCATTCATTTATGGCTAATTGTGGGTGTGCGCACATGCGTCCAGTTTTTCATAACAGAACAAAGTGCATGCAAAATTAGTATAATTATTATAGTTTATTCTAATTTCTCTTTTCTTTTTGTGTGAATGCGCAAAAAAATAAATTTTACTCTACTTTAATTCATGTTACTGGGCTGCAGCTGATGATAATTTTCATGATTGATTAAACTGTCAATTAATTTGATTGATGAATGATTTAATCAATAAAATAAATTTTGTTTTTACCAGAGCCACAGGTGACACCTTCACATTGCTTTTTTTTGTACAACAGACAATAACCCATAACCCCAAAAATATTTAATTTACAGTCATATAAAACACCGTAAAAGATGCAGTTCCTCACATTTGAGAAGCTTTTTTAAAGAAGAATTCTTTGATTAACTGATTATCTAAATACATGTTTTGGTGGACAAACCAATCTATTGACTAATCATTAGTGTAACACAGACAGACTTTCCAATCATCTACTCTTCAGATTTGCGAGGGCACTTGCTGAGTACCTTTACAGGGAATTCTTCAGTTGGAATGTTTTTTGTTTTTTTTACACATGCAGGAACCTACATCGGCTGCTTCCTGCACAATGCCAGTGATCGAGCCCTGGGTGGAACCATGCTTTATGACCTGCGCAAAATGACCAGTTCTCTGTGTCAAGACACCTGCTCAGAAAGGTAATGCATTTGCGGCGGGCTCCTGCGAAGGGACCACAGAAGGCCTGCTGTTTGAGTAAATGCTTTGGATCTCAGTCTCCTCCATGAATGTCTCCTGTGTTTGGAGCCAGCGGAGAGCCAGGTGGCTGGGTGACAGTAAAAGATGAGGAGGGGGGGAGTGAAGAGCAGAAGGCTTGATCTGTTGCAGAAGGAGGAAGGAGGGAGATGTGTATGTGTTAGAAAGCTTAATGAGCTGACTCCAGCAGTTGGTGAATAAGTCAGAGGTGAGATATGTGCTTTCCTGTGGCCGTGGGGTGAAGATCTCTGTCTGGGTCAGTGCGAGCTGAATTTGCAGCATTCAAATGGTCGTCCAAAGCTGCGAGAAAAAGTGGAGAGGCTGGTGGATCGTTTCAAAGCAAACTCAAGGAATGACCTGCTTGAATAATTCCTTTTAATATCTGAGCAGCAAGGAAGCAGTGCAGCCTTGCTGCAACAGAACAGCAGAGGACAGATGGATGCAGTCAGACTGAGAGTTGGGGCATCTCAAGCCCACTGAGCCCCCCCCCTATCACGCCATCCACCCTGAAAGCAGCCATGCTCGTTACCTGAGCGAGGCAATTACTGCGATGAGTAAAAGTAAAAAGTCAAGGCAATTTATGAGGAAGCTTCAAAGGACGTATATGAAAAGGTCCATTTTGATGAGGTCTCAGTCTGTACCAAGGAGGGAGGATAAAGAGAGAAGATGAGTCACAACTGCCTTGATATGTAAAGTACAGATCAGAGTTGACTGCAGTTCAGCCAGAAAAAGGCATTACACAGTCCGATGGAGGAGAAGTAGAGACAAATACCACAGGGGGCGGAGCAAACTGGACATTTAATGCTGGGAACTTTGGGTTAAATGATAAGTTTGAAATGTTAACTAATGTCCTGTGGGATGGCTTACCCCGAGGGCAATAGCTTGAGGTTATGGATTGCCCTTGGCTAGGGCAATAACTGTGTGTCTATCTGTGTGTGTGTGTGTGTGTGTGTGTGTGTGTGTGTGTGTGTGTGTGTGTGTGTGTGTGTACTAGCGGATACCAGTTTGCAGGTCTGGAGTATGGTGCTGAATGCCACTGCGGGAACCGGATCAGTAGCCTGCAGGCTCCTGAGGAGGACTGCAGTCTGGTGTGTCGGGGTGAGAGGGGGTCACCCTGTGGCGGTGTGGGCCGACTCTCCATTTACAAGGTGGAGGAACAGCTGCCGGGTCACAGGAAATGTGAGTCAGCTTCCTTCAAGGAGGACACGGAACTGTGTGTTATTTATTCTGTGCACGAGCTGCTCTGTGGCGGACTTCCCAGATAAGTGAGGAAGAACTGAACTTTTTATTCTCAAAATAAATAACTAAAACTCAGTGAGCAGTAAAAACAGTGTGCACACCTACACATATAGCAATGATAAGTCTGGCCAAAACCAAACCAAATCCAACGTTGAATTTATTCCTCACCAGTATCAACTGTGTAACCAAAGCCTTTTATATCTTATTCCTCTAAGCTCCATAGTTCTTCATTACTATGGACACACTCTGTAGTTTATCTTGCGTCAGTCCCACATACACCCTCCTGCTGCCAGAAACACCACACATTTTTAAACCATAACATCCATTTATAGTCATTATTTATATTGTATTTAACCTTGTTATATTGTAAATGTTGTCCTACTTTGCTTGTATGCAAATCACTTTAGTTAGAATTTAGTTTTTTCATTTCCTATGACTACCCCATATAAAATACACACAACACATTTGCACACTGTTTTCAGTTTGATGTAAAATATGTGATATACTGTATATGGACTAACTCAGTAGTAAGCAACTGAAATAATATGTGAGCAATATTAACATATTACCAATCACAAGTAAGCTATATGGCTGAGTGCATTTCTTTTCCTCTGTTGTGGGACAGCTAAAGCTGTAAGCCAAGATGTTTTCACTCTCCAGTCTAGTTTGACTTCTTCTGGTTGTCTCAGACCGTGATGACGACTGGGTTAAGGAAACAAATATTTCCACCACTGCTCTGATAGTCATCATGTCCTTGATTGTGCATGTAGGAAACCGGCAACAGTAAGATGGCATCACCATCAAGGTTTTTAATATCGTAACTTCTATATAATAGCGTAAAATCTTCAGGTTTGGTATATTTGAAAATGTAATGGGAAAATATAGTCAATGTAAATAACACCCAAGTTTTTTATTTGATGAAAGGTTACTAAAAATGAACAGTCAAGAAAGAAATATAGATACATTTCCATATTTATATGTTTTTACTGTACATTGCTACTACTACTTATTACCTATTTGCTCAAAGGTAGGTTTTATGACAAACATGTTTGTAATGTAAAATCCTTTGGGCCAATGGGGCGAGTCGAGCTGTCCATCTGAGTGATGGGACTTCATGATTTAGGTTATTAAACAGGTGCATTTTTGCATAAAATCACACTTAGTGCAACTTTACACTTGACTGACGACATTTATTGAAGAATATTCTCTAAGGCGGCAACTTTATAGAGTGTATCATAGGATGGGGTGTGTATCATAGGTTGTCTGCTTGTCTACCCTCTTGTGAACGGACATGTCACAGACAGCTTGTGATGCACCATGATTTGAGCTATAGAATCACAAGAACAAGATATAAAAGGAACATGTCACTATAACTCTTGTGACTCCACAGTTAGAACTGTGTGTTGGTCTTTACAATCCAAAACACTTCATAAAAGCTACATGAAACATTCAACAATACTGATTATATATGTACATTTTTCTTACAAAAACTGTTGTCTGATCTTATGATATGCACCACATTATTGCTGCCGGCAAGGTCAAATATATTATATAAGGAGTTTATACCACATACTGTATTTATATTCATGATCGAAAGGTTCTGTGTCTCTGGAGCTGTGCAGCTGTATTGTGAATGTATTATACAGCAGGATTCAGTTGAGTATAAGAATGTAATTACGGCAGAAATGCTTTCAATGTACTGATCATTTAAATTAAACCTTGATGTAGAATCTTTTTTTCTCAGTAAACCCTTTATTTGTCCTTGTCAGCGAATAAATGAAAATACTTCCTGATGCTGGTTAATGCAGGTGAATCTTGCCAAATCCATTTTTGTTATCCTGCCACTAGTGTGCAACTATTTTGCTCAACCGCATGTGTGTTTTTCTTTTTCCAGTCAGAAATGTTCACTTCCGAGGTTGCTTCAAGTTGCAGAAGAGCACCATCAGCACCTTCCCCATCTACTCCTTTCAGCCCAACCTAACCACACAGTCCTGCATCGAGACCTGCACCGATAAGGTTTGAATTAGTGCTCTGAAATTACAGACCAAATGTACCCCGATGATCAATTTATTGCACATAGCTCTCTGTAAGGTACTGGTTCTCCACTTCCAGGAGAGGAGAATCCATAGCTCAGAGAGCTGTCTCCCAGGAGATCACATGGGGGACCACAAAGCTCCTTGGATTTTGCTGAATATTTAAGGTTTAATGTGCCTCTAATGAGGAGTAGATAGTCTGGATCATGCACTGAGATTGTACTGGATGCAGCTGTGTCTCCTCCAAAAACAGAAATGGCTGGTAGAAATATTGCACCTCATTTGGGGGTGACTGCATTGTGATTCATTCTCACAGTGTGGTGTGTGTGCATGTATGTGTGATTAAGCTTAACTATAAGTTTCAGTGCAGTATCTGTACATTTTTACTGGAAAAGTGAGAAAAGATAATGAACAAAAAGGAAGCGTGGAGTGGGAATGTGATGCAGGCTGCTGAACTGAGCCGACACGTCACCCTTGGGTAGAATATAAGTATTTGGAGAAGAAAGTGTGGTGAGTCATAGAACATTATGGGGAACATTTGTGCTTTTGGTTTGTAGGAGCTCCCGCTGGCCGTGTTCAAGAAGCCCCACTGCTTCTGTACGTGGACATCCTCTCTTTTCAGTCTCAGCCAGCAGTCTGACAACCTGCAGTGTGTGGGGAACACTGGTCTGAACCACACCAGCACCTCCACACCCACAGCACCCACTGAGCATGACCACTACCAGGTGTACCACACACCTGTGCTTGGTGAGATATTTGTTATATAGATACAAGCCTGTTTCAATCATTTGTATGTGACAGGGTCTTGCTTAAAACTCCAATCATGTAAAGCCTCATTCTTATGGGTTCTACTGAGAGAGATGGAACAATGTAATAATTACCAGACCGTGTCTGTATTTTAATCCTGTCCCATTCTGCCGTGTAAGTCATTTCTACGGATCACGTACAGCAGTTAAGAGTTCCAGCCTTTCTCTCCTCCTGTAAAATGGTATGTAAAAATAACCTCTGTTAAAGCTAGTCTATTCGCTGACACTGTCCATGAATATGATGTCAATTCATTGGAGAAAGAACACTTAGCCTAGTGCATGATTGAGGAGGAAATTGCTCTTGAAAGCTTGAGTTCATCCCAAACTTAGATCAGACCCGAAAACTCAACTCAGATCCATTTTTTACTCTTGCAACCATGCTGCAATCTGTGGCACAAATGGTTGTTCTTGTTTGTTTTGTTCTGAAAGTGAATCACTTTTGGGCTCTCTGCATCCACTCTTTCTGATATGTTCTGATCTGGTGCATTTCTGCTTCATTTTATAACAAAAACTGACAACAAAAGTTGTGTCCTTTTAGACTCCAGGTGCAAAGAGAGGATGTTTCTGCCTCAGAGATCCAGCTCCCTTGTGGCTCTTTCTAGTTTTCCTGGTGCAGGCAACACCTGGGTACGGCACCTGATTGAGCTTGTGACCGGCTACTACACTGGCAGCTTCTATTTCGACGGCACACTGTACAACAGAGGTGGGGAGGGCTCTTCACCACTGTTCAAACAGGCATTTGATTGAGTGCTCAGTGAAATATTGCCTAGCAGCTGACCATTATTCATTCATTTATTCATTGGTACCAGGTTTCAAAGGAGAGAAGGACTACTGGAAGAGTGGCCGCAGCATCTGCATAAAGACCCACGAGAGTGGTCAGAAAGAGATTGAGATGTTCGATTCTGCCATCCTGCTGATTCGAAACCCCTACCGCTCCCTCACGGCTGAATTCAACCGCAAGTGTGCCGGACATTTAGGACACGCCACAGATGTGCAGTGGAAAAGCAAAGGTAATACAGTCCAATCCACAAAGACATAATGGTCGAGTGCTTTATGGCTGAGCTGAATACTGTAGTTACTGCAGCATAAGGTCCTGCTGTTGATGTAATAGTAACAGCAGACCAGAGGCCATTCTGTGATTGTGACTGTGAGTACATCATGAAGCAGTTAAGCTTTCATATTTACAGCCAAGACTGAACTCTTGAGTATTATAGCTTTTATACCATGGTCAGGAACATAAAGTGCATGTACTCTCTGAAAGCTTTTCTATGGAGTAGTTCACAAAAAGGGATATGAGTGAATGATAAGCAGCAGCAGAGAAGTGTTATATTTTTGAGTAATAAACGTCCACTTGAATGACACTTGACCTGTTTATTCAAGCCTACAGAGAACATCTGACATCTGAAATGTTGCTCTGTGAAGTCGTGTAAACACTAAAATGTATCTGTATGTATAAAACAATCTGTAACAGCAGAAGTATACAAGTTATAGTTTTGATTGTATTTGTTCAGGTTTTGAGATTTCTGCCTTCACCAAAATACAATGGAAATGAAGGGAATTGAGTATGTGGTGCCCATGGCATTTAAAACATATTCAACATATGAAATAAAAGCCTGTCTTTCCACACTGGCCCAGGTAAATGATCCTCACCTGTACTCTTTCACCTGCAGAATGGCCAGAATTTGTCTCCAGCTATGCCCCTTGGTGGGCGTCCCATGCTCTGAGCTGGCTGAAGTTTGGACGCCGCCTGCTGGTGGTGCATTACGAGGAGCTGCAGAGGGCTCTCCTCCCTCAGCTCCGTCTCATCACGGCCTTTCTAAACGTCACCATGACTGAAGAGAGGCTGCTTTGTGCACAGAGCAACCAGGATGGGCATTTCAAACGTTCGGGAGGCCAGCGGCCCTCCTTTGACCCATTCACTCCTGACATGAGACAGATGATTGACCCCTTCATTCATACTGTTGACCAGGCACTGCAGAGCAGAAACTTTAGCAGACTTCCACAGGAATACATCCCTAGATGATGCTCGGCAAAGGTCATACAGGCAGTCCTTTAAATGACTGGTCCAACAGGGGTTTGCGAGAGAGAAGATCTTCACCGAGTGCTCTGTGGGGAACAGACACACTGATGTAAGTGGACTACCTGACTCTTTGAACAGCAGACGCACTGTGAATGGCTGGAGTCGTGGAAAGACAGTGGAGGTCACTGGAGAAAACATGACAATTCATTGTGAAATCCAATGGTGATGATAAAAGTCTCAGGGCAGGGACTGTCTCTCTGACTGCCGCAAATAAGACGGACACTCAGAGAGGATTTGACATGATTTGTTGGCCTGCAGAGCTGGGATTATTAGCAAAGTGCCCGACTGCACAAATATGAGTGTAAATCCAGGATGGCTCATTTTGGTTGAAGAGGGTTTTCTGTGGATCTCTATAATTTCACTTTAATACCTATAATGTTTTTAGCATACATCCATGTTAATAAAAATGACAAGTCACACTAACACAGATGACAACCACAGCATTCGCATTACCCAGATAATATGGAGCTTCTTTAGGAAGGTGCTGGTTGCTACAGGGTTGCAACAATGCTGAATGAAAGCCTCAAAGCTGCTACATATGGCTGCAAGATCTCTCCATGCAACTCGTTTGACTCTACATGAACTCAGAAATATGTTTTGTGCTTTTAAACTGTAAATGAAATCCAGCTGTTTCCATGAATACTTCATTTCATTAAATGCATTCAGTTATTTACACTTGCATTACTTCCACTTTAATGGACCAAGGTGAGGCACTAAAGCACTATCTCAACAGGTTTGTGCATTATGCAGCTGTTAGGTTTGTGTACCTAGTGTTCAATCTGTAGCCACAAACAGGAGCTAAAAGCAAACACTCATGTTCGCTGTACAAATCTGAACAAAAGAACTCTGTTCTCACTTGCAGATGTGCAGATCTACCGCTTCAGTTATTTCTGATATAGACTGGAAGAAAAGTGACACCTGCTGGCTGAGTTGCAGACACAGTAGTTAAACAAGCTTTAACATTTTAGACTTTAAAGACATAGATTTTAGATCTGATTGTACTTTATAGAAAAGAAAACGATGACCGGGATAGATAGATAGATAGATACTTTATTAATCTCCAAGAGAAATTTACAGTTCCAGCAGCTTGAAAGGAGGAAACAAAAGCGCATGCAAGTTACATTAAAGTGCGAAAAGAAACTATAATAAAATCAAAGGTAAAAATACAATATATAAAAAAGAAAAACAATATATAAAAAAGACAAACAATATAAAAGGTGCAGTTGTGCAAAATGGCAGTGTGTGACATACATTGTGCAGTTTGTACACACTTAGGTCCACATATATATGTCGCGTGTGTCCACGGTGCGTGGTGTGTGTGTGTGTGTGTGTAGTGAGTCCAGAGCTTGTTTTGTCAGTGCACACTAGCCCCTGTTTTGTTTTTTTATACTGAGGAGGGAACAAGATGAAAGGAGGGGCCGTGTGCCTGTTGGTCTGGCCAAGACAAGATGGGAAATGTCAGCTGTCTGAGTGCCTCTCAGTTTCAGCGGCCTCAATCACTGCCACTTCAGATGAGCAGCTCTGAATTTAGCGGGCAGGTTCTGCTGGAGCTTGTTGACTGCAGACTGGTGAGGCAGACAGACAGCTCACTTAACTCAGACAGGTCTAGAGTGGATGTCAATAATTAAGCAAAAAGGCTCGCGTAGGACAGGAAGCACAGCTTCATTCACAATACGAACAGCCTTATTGCACAAACACATTGCACTCTATCACGTCAGTCCCTCTGCCTGTGTTGCTTTTTTATTTTAAAATCATCATTTTTATGTTATTGACAAGAAAACTGCCTTTAGTGATAACTTCACCTGATTTATATTACAAGGAATAGTCCGAAATGTTCTTGCTGTGAGTAGATGAAAAGATCGATACCGCTTTCATTTGTGTTCTGTAAATCCAAAGCTACAGCAAGGAGACTCGTTAGCTTAGCATAGCGTGAAGACTGAAAGCACATGAATGGATTCAACAGTTCTTTAGATCTTTAGAGGGGTTTGTTGACTTAGGCTAGCTGTTTCGTCCTGTTTTCAGTCTTTGTGCTAAGTTAACTGTCTCCTGGATATAGCTTCATATTTTAATGGAAATATATGAGAGTGGTATCAATCTCCTCATCTAACTCTTGGCAAAAAGGGAAGGCCTCTTTCCTAAAAGCTTTTCTTCAAATTGTAATATTGTATAAAACATTTTATCTGCCAAAAGCAGCCAAATAATATAAAATGTTTGCAGTAGTAGCCTATACACACGGTTTGTTCTAGACAGTTTGAATGGATAATGTGGGGTCTGATACATTGTAGTCCACCTCAATCTGTTTTACTTTGCTTGCTTACAGCCAATCAAATTGTATTTTCTTTCTCTGAAGAGCTAGATAAGGATTGAGGACCTGTCTGGATCTAGAGATGACAAAAAGAGGTTATTTTTGTTCGATTGTCCTTAGCTCAGGTGATGTAGCAGAATGTGGAGCTCCCCGTGCCAATGGATGACTATTATTCCCTCCCAACACCTGGTGTCCTTACCCGCAGATGCAATTGAATTTAGTCAGCTAAACCAATTACAGCAGCGTTATATGAACTCATTTAGACCATCAATAGCTCATCGGCTGACCTGGCTCAGTCATCATCTCACAATCAGGGATCATATCACAGGCTCTTTGCTTGAACAGAACAGGTGGATGTACAGTGGCAACATAGACTGTTATGTAGAGAAATTCTTTGACATTTTAGGACTTTCCAATATTTGCTTTCTTGCAAGAGTGAGATGACAAGATTGCTACTCAATATGATATCAATATATGATACGATCATATGTGTCCATTAAATATGAAGTGATAGCCAGGAGTCAGTTAGCTTAGCTTATCATAAAGACTGGAAACTGCTAGCCTGCCTCTATCCAAAGGTCAAAACGTCAGCATACTAGCAACTCAGTGGAGCTCATTAATTAACCTGTTATAGCTATTGTGTTTGTTTATGCCGTACTAAAGTCAAAGTGCATAAACAACTATTTCTTGGCCAAGAAATAACAGACAAGCTGTCTTTGTGCGGAGCTAAGCGAATGGCAGCTGATTGTAGCTAGAGCTATAGAGTGGCATCAATCTTCTCATCTAACTCAAAGCAAATAAGCATATTTCCCAAAATGTAAAACTATCCCTTTAAATGTTAGGTTTCATCAGATCATGTGTAGAATTCATTTCCCACATGCATTTTGACCATTCCAATAATCATTCAGCTGGGCAATCCAAGCTTTAATTGTATATCATGTTAAAAAATCACACTATAGTCTAAATTAATCTCCACCTGATCTGTACCAAAACATCCTGTGTTTCCTTTGTGTCACTGCACTTCTTTGTCCCTTAGCTATCAAACTGCTAGAAAATCACATTCTCCCAAAGATAATCCAAAATGGATTGTCCTGTGGCCTTCTGTCCACCCATGTTTACCAGCAATGTAGAACCTCTCCTGGATACTAAATGGTAACATGAATGGTTAAAGTTATGTACTGGGTCATGAAATTGATTAATTCACAGTCAAGTCACACACAAACCTGACCCCCACAGTCTTTCACCATAACCCCCTCCCTCCCTTAGTCCTTCCGCTCCAGGTTTACCACTGATGTTAGAATAAAAGTTAAGTCTGCACTGCGACCTCCTGGCTCCAGCTTGTCGTGTGTGTTACACTCCAAGCGTGGAGGACGCAGGTGTGCCTCTCTTAATCCTATCGTCGGGGATACGTGGAGGTCCGACCCTGCAGACACCACACAAACCATCCTCAGTGGCGAACTGGATTAGCGCCTGTGACAGTGTTTGTCCTGTTTAACTTTAAAATGTTAACATTTACTGGTCTTTCTTTTCTTAAATGTCTTCATTTGCAATTCTGCTCTGTTCTCAGGATGAAATCAATCAGATCATGGAGACAAATCTGTGGCTCAGACATGTAAGTTTATGGTGCATGACTGCAAATGGACCTTAAGCAAGGACATGAAGTATGGATCCAGCTTTCTGTCATACAAGATTCTTGGGGGTTAGACTGACAAGTTGAATTATTCATGGAAGGAAGCTTTTTAAACGCATCAATCCTTCTAATCCTTATTTGGAGATGTCATGATCAATTGTATGATGTTTTTGAAATCATGTATTGAACATACTTGCCAAATTCCATAATATTCCCTTTTGACACTGTGAGAGGAACTTTTGAGTATCTGCAGCATACGGACACTGAAGGATTATATATTTCACAATCACATAGAATAAGTCTACAACAAAAATAAAGCAGCGTCCATATGCTGTATGATTTGATCATTTTGTTTTTGCTTCATTCCTTTCTCTGCTGTTGTGATGCATAGTGCAGTGAACTAGTTTTGAATCAAATGAGGCAGTGCAGGCCTCCAGGTCCCGTTTAACAAGTGCTGAACGAAAGTGCTGAAACTCGTCTGTGCTGAAGCCATGTTCACGCTAAAGGTTTAAGCTGTAATTGCTCTCTTGTGCTGAGAGTTGGAGCACTATTTCACATATTTTAATGTCATCTGTTGTTTTAGAGTCTCTCTAATCTATAAACAATCGGCTGTGGTGCCTTTCCCCTGCTGGTAATCCAAACCTTACAATAGACTCTAGATACGTACGTTTTTTTAATTAAGAGAAAGTTTTACAGCTCTCTGAGGTTGCTTTACCATTGTAACTTTATGAGCCTCACGAGGATCACTGTAGAGGGACAAAACAGTGGCCAAAAGGTCAGCAAAACACGCAGCAAACTGTGCTCTATTATATGTCCTCTCAGACTACATACTGGATAAGCTCTGTTTAATGCCACAGTTGGAGATGACGACTGGTAGCCTCTTGCTTTTATATCTGTTTTGTAGCTTTATAAAGCTGTTTATGACAAGCTTGTATTGTTCAAACCGCTTGGATTGAAAGAGTGCACTTCCCAATACTATGCTGCCATCCTGACTACTACTTCTCTAGGAATGTCAATATAGACAATACAGACATTCTTGATGCTGAGAGGACTTTGGTGAGCCCCTGACTTTTCCTCTAGCGCCATCATGAGGTAGATATTTGTGGTTTTGAGTAAAATGTCTGAACTACTGAACTGATTAGCATTAATCTTGGCACAGACATTCATGTCCCCGCTACAATGAATTGTTATAACATTGGATGATCCCCTAACTTTTCATCATCATGTAAATTTTTTTATTTTTCCAGTACTTTGGTTGATGACTGAATACTTGCAATACTAATGATGCTCCCATCAGCCTCATCGTACTTTGTGTTTACTGCTATCACAAGCATGCTAAGAAGCTAAACTAAGAAGCATGTTAGCATGCTGATGCTAGCATTTAGCTCAAACCACCATTCAAATGTCTGTAGGAAACAGATTCATAACCTTGGGTATACAGAAACATTTTTTAGCTGTTATTGTTGCCAAGTTTTGTCTGACATTGTAATTTCTCTGACTTGTTTTTTAATTTAAATTTAATTTCAGATCTGGAATGACTATAAACTCAAATGGAATCCAAAAGAATTTGGAGGCGTCGAGTTTATCCGAGTGCCGTCCAACAGAATATGGAAGCCAGACATTGTGCTGTACAACAAGTGAGCGTAACAACAAAGTAAAAACTTGGCTCAACGTTTTCAGTGATTGTTGGCTGCATTTATGTTA
>JAVQJL010073274.1:0-18092 GCA_036024295.1 Nannoperca obscura | reverse complement strand
CACACACACACACACACACACACACACACACACACACACACACACACACACACACTATCCTTGCCATCATTACAAAATGCTTGTACAGAATTTCTATAGAGCTTCATCAAATACTACTGTGTATTTTTTGAAGCTCATAATGTTCCATTTCTGTGGAGAGAGAGAAGTGCTGAGTCATGTTAACAGAAATTGTTAGATTTAGTTAAGGATGTGTGTCAGTAACAAAAATCTTGTGTCCATTATGTTGATACACAAATAGGATTACATTTTTGTCAGTTTCTGACAAAAAACCCAGTTTACTTAAGGCCTGTATTTTGTTATCACATATGGGCAAAATGGAGACTCCCAAGAGGACGAGGATAACCTTTTTACAGACTTGATTTGCTGTTCAGACCCTAGTTTGGATTGTCTTCTGTGTTATGTTGCTGGTGGATGTACACATTTTTAGCTCCATTTTGCAGCTCATGTTAGGTTGCATTTATGATCAATGTAGCTTTATAAAGCAATATTTCTTGGGGGATATGAATCCTCCTGTAATGTCTCAAATCTTTTCTTGACACAACCATTCTTTCACCAGTTCAGATGAGTTGCCCTCTTTTTAGGGTAAACAAACTGTACCGTGAATACCGTGCTGATCATAAATTTGAGTTGAGTTTGAGTTTTTCTTTTGTACCAGAATACTGAGAAACAACCTTACGTTTTCCTCCAAAATCATCCCAAGCATTGCTCAAGGGAGAAAAATCACAGTTGCCGTGTGGTGAAGATGGGTAATTCCAGATTTTTAACGTTGCAGTTCATATTGCAGGAGCCTGCTGGTTGGACGTTTTGGGTCCTGGTCATCTTGTTCAAATTGTTATCATTAAACATTTTAGTAACTGATTGCACCTGTAGCTTATGATGTGCATTCAAAATAATTGAGACAAGACCTCAAACCACAGGGATCCTCTTTGCATCCAGGGTGTAACCACTGCTTTTTGTGTGTACTCCCCTCCACTCTCACCACCACCCCACCCCAGTATGCTTTGGAGCGTTTAAAGGTCATGTGTGAAGAGGCCTTGTGCAACAGCCTTTCAGTGGAGAATGTGGCCGACACCCTCATCCTAGCAGACTTGCACAGTGCCGAGCAGCTCAAAGCACAAGCCATAGATTTTATCAACAGGCAAGTATCGCAAAAAAAAAAAAAAAAAAAACCTCCAGTGATAAATTCATGCTGCCATTTCTGTTTACCAGACCTGAATGCTTACTTTTTTATCTCCTCGCCATAGGTGCAGTGTCCTGAGACAGCTGGGCTGTAAAGATGGAAAGAACTGGAATAGCAAGTATGTAATTAGCTGATATATGTGACACAAGATTAATAACACACTCTTATCTCTTCCCCCAACCAGATGCATTAGAATTCATTGTTTTAGCCCAGGCAGACTGAGTGCTATTTGCCTTTTCAGTTTGAAGCTCCGTATCTTTGTATCCAAGTTATTAATAGACTCATACCTGGATAAACCCTGGAAATGGAATATTTGTCGAATTTTAAAAAGAAGGGAGGTTGTCGCTATGGGAAGTTTTTCTTTCAGATGATGTAGTGCGTTGTCACAGGGCACCTTGAAGTGTTGAACTTACTTCTGTCTCTGTTGTCTTCAACACGTGAAGACGTTTTAATCCTACGGTATTTTCATCGTATGCACAGAAAGCACTAATGGCCTTTTTTTCAAGTTTACCATTCAACTCACAAATCAAGTCCCCCTTATTTGCTTTGTCATTACGATCTCATTTATGTTTATTGATTTTTAATGTGCACATTCTCATGTCTGACTGTTAACTTCATTTTGCCTGTGCTTACAGTCATGCTACAGATATAATGGAGACTGCAGGCTGGAAGTCAATGATCCAATCCCATCCTCACTTGGTAGCCGAGGCCTTTCGTGCCCTGGCTTCAGCACAGTGCCCACCCTTTGGTCCTCCCAGGAAGCGTCTAAAACAGTCCTGACTGCCTGACTGTGCCCCAGGACTTTACTGGAGGTGTGAAGCATGGGTTTACAAAGAAAGGACTAGCGAGGGTACCACTCTTATTTCCACCAAAACTGAACACACTTGAAAAAAGAAGAGTGGAGCTTTCTGGCCAGGAATGTGGGGAGGCTGGCACGCGGACGACTGACATCAGTGGATTGGGAAAAACAATGGTAAAATTGGTGTTGCTTGCTTGCTTTGCTGCCCCAACTGAATTCTGTTCAGCCCGGGTAGCAAGTCAAGCTGTCTGCTACAGTTTTCTTTCCTGTAATTTTAAAAATGGCCTTAATATATCTGCCATTGCTCTGGAGCTGCTCCAGAGTACTTTGTCTATTTTACTCTGTGCCTGCCTTGTCACAAAGTCCAGGCCCTCCTCCAGGTTGCACTAGTTCCCATGAATAGTAATTTTGATATGGAGTTCTATAGGAACGTAACAAAGGTTTAACTAAATGGGAAATATTATATATTTGTAATGTTTAGCCCGTTTTGTGACTAGACATTAAAAAGCATGAACACTTTCAGTGCAAGGTCAGTTCTTTACACTTTTTAAAAGATGTGTATGCCCCATATTGATGGCACCATTTCTATGTAAATGACAGTTGAACCATCTTCAGAAGACCAGTGTACACGAAAGTCTGTTCTTGCATATTTGTGGGGAAAAATTGTAATCTGCCATTATGAAGACCCAGTGTCTATCCTTATAATACATGTAAGACAGAAAAGTGTCTATACTTTGGCCCTAATATATTAAAACATTGGAAGTATATGGAAGTAGTTACTCAGTCTCCCATTTGAATTACATATTCCAGATCATACGTCTGTGAACCGTTATAGATTCAATTTTGAGAATTTCTGTCCTTAGTATCGCCAACTTGCAAATATTATATATTCTCAATATATTGTGGTTAACTAAAAGTGGAGAGACTAATGCATGGTCATGTTATTGTCAAAGAAAGTGTCCAAGTACCAATTTTGTTTATTTTCTGCAATTATCTGACATCCTTGTGCAGAATTAAATGAATTCAGTATGTGCAAAAAAGATTTCCTCTAACATGCTTGGATATTTGTAGGATGCTGAGCATCACTTCTACTGGCAATGTTATTCTGTGTTTGAATGGGGGGGTTGTCATGTTTATTCAGTCCGTCTCGTATGTAGTGTGGTGTGACCGACACTTCACAGGATTTTGTAAATTAAAAGAGTAGCATCGTTTTTACATGATATTACTCATCATTCAGCGTCATGTTGAGATGTTGAAACCTCTTTTGTTTGGAAGCAAAAAAGATGAAGTTGTCTGCAAGAATGCCTGCATTAACCCATTAAACCATTTTCCAGCAGTCTGAAGTAGCCCAGGTTTATTTTTATTTTTTATTTTTTTTAAACTGAGAATTGTTTAAATCGGTGTGACAAGAGATTTCAGTTTGAGGAAGGGTGATTATCATCCACACTGTTTCTTTTTAATGATCATGTTAATAGCTGTGGATGTCAGACTGAGGTTTTTTTTTTCTTCTTCTTTTCTCTGCACTGGTTTTCTTTTAAATTTAAGATTACAAAACAACACCACTGTGATAATCAAAAGAAAATGTGCTTAAACTGCATTAGCATAGTAACATGCTTAATGGTGAACCTTTTACAGCACATGAAAGACATTTTTTCTCTTGTTTTATGTGAATGCTCGGCACAAGCTCTAATTAATGTGAACGCGAGGCTACTCTTTGCTGCTGGAACAGAGACGTCTTCATCAGCAGCTTGCTGATCCTTGTCCGCCCCTCTCGGCACGGATCCTAGGAAAAGACCTGATACCATCTATGCTTTAGGACGCCTCTCCAACCTTTTATCTCCCTCTTTCTCTTTCCTCTGGTAACTGTAATGCTTGAAAGCGACGATGCCTGCAGTGGCATCCTCACAATCGGAAATGTGTTCTGTCATTTGGATCGTAGGAAATGAGATTGTTAAAAGACACCGTGGACACTGAAACGGGGCCAGAACTTTAGATGCTTGAATATAAATATGGGTTTGGTAAAATTGGTGTATTTCTATGTGAGCATCTTTGTCGTATGAGTCCAAATAACAAAGTGAGGCTGCAGTGCCCTGGCTTACATAACTGACACCACCATTTCCACTATAAACAAGTGACATTGATACAAAAGAAACACTGCTATTGATCTACTCAGCTCAGTGCATCCCAGGAGGTATTGTGTGATAGACTCTTAAGATGCTTTTTAACTACTGTGCTTTCCTTGCACTCATCCACTTAAGTATGTAATTTCCATTAGTTTCCCTGAATGTATTTTGACAAATCCAGTGAAGGGTTGGGAACTTGTCAAATCCAGCTGTGGAGTACACGTGATGGGTAGCTACAGAAAGCATTTATTTGCAGGAAGAGTTGATAAACATCAAATGCAGCATTTCTTGTTGCTGTGTTACACTCTGGTCTGTTGAAGCGGGACGGGGAGCATTTTTGCCTTTCTCATTAATTTTCCCTTTGTGATTGTTGTTGTCAGATTGTGACTGTCAGAGTTTCGTTAAAAGCAACAAAACCTGACATTTCCCGCTGATGAAGTACATTGTTGCCCTGCTGAACTTAAGTAAATGTCACTTGACATGGTATTATTGGGTTTCAACACTACTGATACTTCATAAAAATTTACATTTTGCCAAGAATACATTTTACCTAAATATACACATACATTTGTAAATTGATTATTGGCATTAATGGGCAGATCAGTGTGTAACATGGGCAATAGGCTAACAAATTGAAAGTTATTATGTCTAATATTGCCAGTGAAAATGATGAAAAGTGAAATGGATGTTAACATTCCTCTTAGTTTTCCAAGGATTTGGAATGCGTGCAGCAGGAAAGCATGGTGTGACTTGATGCCTAAGCTGTGGGTGCCTCACCCTGATCAGATAAGAGTAATGGAAGCGAATGAAAAGACCCCTGTCCCTGATGGCCACAGCAAAATGGATGTGCTCCCTGAGGTGTACCTCTGGTATCATCCACGCCTGTGGACACAGATTTATTGCCCATTAAAAAGCTACACTGAAATGTACCTCTTAAAATGGTGTGTTTATCCTGTTGAGGAGTCCTTGTAGAAATAAAACGAGACAACTGTGAGCACCGACAAACTGGGGCTGACTCAGTGTGACAATATGCCGTGAGCCAAGTTCAAATCAGGTTTAATGCCTTTAAAAACCTAAACTGATCTTTACAATTTAACAAAATGAACCCTCCGATGAAATGAAATAATACAAAATGAACATTTTTACTTATACACACAGTAGTGCTCTTATTTCCTATTTTACAGGGGAAACTGTTGAAACAAGATTAAGCAAGCAGTAAATCAAAACAGGTACAATCTGCAAGGATTACAAAAATGGAAATCAAAGCAATCTAACTATAAGCAATAAATATGACAAATATCTACATGATATCGCTTAACAAACACCAAACATAAGGAACAGTATAGTTATTAATATATTTCTTTGGAAAAATTAGAATAAATTGGCATGGTTTACTCGGAAGCCATAAGTAAACACATTTAGTTTTAGAGTTACACATTAATACACAGCATTTGCACAAAAGGAGTAGAACTAAAACATCAACATAGATCAACTTGGATTTAGTAATTTCCTTATCATACACCACTCCTCGTGTATAATGGGACAGGATAATTTACAGCTGATGGGGAAAGACATGAGAAAACAGCAAAAAAAGCAACAATGACAGAAGTAATTGCCATGTGATTAGTCAGTCACACATGCCCTAGCCTAAAAACCCTGGATATACGGAATCAACACAACTTATGAAACATGTTGATGGTTTTCAACAGAACCTTTTAAAGAAAAAAAAACGTTTTAGTGATATCTAAGTCAAAGCACATTTCACCATTTACTACAAGACTGGATGTTATCCACTTTTACACAAAAGTCAGTCAACTTAAGCTTGCTGTACAATAGGGATATGTCTGACATTTTCAAATTTAGTCCCACTTCTCATTAAAATTCCAGACGGATTCCGTACTTGTACCATTTCTTTTTGCTTTTGGTTTCTCCACTCTTGGTCTTAGGTAAATGAAATTTCCCAGGCTAATTAAAGCCTATTTAAGAAAGGTAATGTCAGGGCTGGTGGCAGGACCATGACAAAGTGCTGATAATTGTCTGCCAGACTCACTAAATCCACCTGTCTTGCAATTATCACTTTCCGCCCGCCTCTCCTGACACATTAATCCACTGCATGGCCAGCTCGACAGGCTGATGCCTCAAAGTGCATCCTGCAAACAGATGTTGGATTTCAGACTAGTTTAGCATACACATGCCTTATGGTGACTGCAGCTGAAAACCAACACATTTTTAGGAGCACACAAGGCAGCAGCCAGGTTATACATGGATGGGTACCTACAAACGTATGTGTAATGATTTATGGTTATGCTCTCTGCTTGTTTTTAGATTAGATGTGTTGGATTTTGTCATGGGCAGATAATAAATCAATTCACTTTACTTCACTCCCTATAAGAGAAAGATGAGAGATAAAGGATATATTTTAAGCCCATATTAATTATTCAGAACTACTTGAAAAAATACCCATTGATCAGACTAATCTGAAATAATACACTGTCCTGCCTGTGTTCTGTTAACAGGTACAAATGGATGTGATTTGACTGATCAGTCAAAATGTAGTGATGTTTCAAAAGTGAAATATCAAATTTTACGCCCTGTCAAATAGCAATGCAAATGTCTTGGTATTGTAATTAACATGATTCAAAGTCTTGTCATAATTCATTCCATAACTGACTGTTTAAATGAGGTGAGGAAATGGTTTGACAATGATAGCGTCAATGCAGCACTATTCACAGCAGCCAGCTATGCTCTTCCAACTGGGAGGCTGCTTGCCTATGGTCTAGCCTTGAAGAAAACATCTGGACAACATGCTAATTATACCAGTGGTTTACGGAAAACATGTGCTGTTGTGATGGGGGGGGGGGGGTCACCCAGGGTTGGTAGCTAGCTCTGAATCCCAAGTCAACCCCTAAAACCAAGTCCCTGGACACCTAACTATCTCCAGTGTTTATCAGTGTACTTGTCTGCAGTATATACAAACGTTGTGTAACAATGCATCAAACCCATCGAGAGTGTCTCCCAATATAAGTTGTACTTCCTGCGACATATTTCAGGTATTTAGGTATTTCAGGACAAGTAGCTTAGAGGTTGACATTTACATTATGTGAAGGTTGACGCATACTAACAACGGCTAGATCATCCTGTGGAAGAGTAAGGTGTGTCACTATGGTAGTTGTAGTCAGGGCATACCTTCTGCACCAGTTTATAGTCTACACTGTAAAAGGCTATATAGATGCATATGACTTTGAAGGGTTTCGAGCACAGCCAGGACACGTGGCTCTGCGTCTGCTCCTGATAGCACACCTTGGACGGGTCGAAGCTGCACAGGGCAGTCTTCTTGTTGCGGTCTGTCTTCTCGTACTCAATGCGACAGTTGAAGGATTTGGTGTCTTTGGTCTCCAGCGCGGACTGCTGGGCGATTTCAAACTCTACCACCTTGGAGGGCGGCACCAGGCTGACCGACACGTTCCCCAGGCCAGTGGAGTTGTGGCGGAAGTAAACGCTAAAAGTGCCGTTCCCGTGGTCCACGATCTTCCCTGTGATCAGCAGGTTGAGTTTAACAGTCTTGATGTTGGAGTGGAAGTCCCCCCACCCGAACATCTTTTTGAACTTGCCAGTCTTGACGATGGGCCTGCGTTTAGTTCTGGCCTGTGCACCCTGAACATCTGTTTGGTTAGATAACCAGTCCCAGAAGTCCTCCATGTTCTGTAAATATGTAATTTCCCTCATGTTACTCTTGAACCCGGGGGAGCCCCTGGCAAACAAGCGCAGGGGGTTGAGGATCCGTGGACTGGCCCCCGTGGGAGAAATCGTCTGTTCATTGTCACTGTCGCCCCACTCAATGAGCTCTGTGGTTCCTCCATGCTCTTTCCTGCATGTGACCTTCAGAGAAAACAGAGTAAAGATAGACAGAAAAACGACATTAAGTGACATAAAACCTTTTTTGAAATATATTTTCATGCTTATATGCTACTTATACCCAACAAATGAAATAGTTTTCTGTTTTGTTATTTCAAGGATAATCAAATCCACTGGTGCACAGACAGCAATGCATTAAATGTTTCTAGCTTGTTCAGAAAATGTACAAAAAGCACAATATAGTTGACATATAGTGATACTTTTCAAAGGCCACACATATTATAGAAAAACCCAATAAATTTAAAACTGGTTATTGCACTGCAAAAATAACAGTATTTCAGCACTAAAGATCGAGAGGGAAAATATTAGACTATAATCAGATTGCTGAAGGAGTGCTCAGTCCGTGAAATATGAATTTCCAATTCCAATATGAATATTTTATTGAAAATACAAAAAGCACTTGATTTCTTGGCACAAAAAAAGTTATTAAATTAATTGAATTGCCATTCCTGAAATTTAAGACTAAAAAAGAAAAACAAAAAAGCCTACATTTACTACTGAAGAGCAAGGGGTGTCAAATGTGCTTTCTTATGCTGTCTGTGACTGTCTGATAGATACTGGATGCAGGGAGAATTGACCATGATTACTCAAAAATAAGATTGGACTGCTTATTAAAATACTTGATAGCTGAGATAATGAACATAGCTATAGCTATAACTGCTTATACCACAATGTTTAGTTTTACAAACATAGTCTTAAGCTTCGCACAAAGACTGGAAACAAGAGAAACAGCTAGCCTGCCTCTGTCCAAAGGTAAAACAAAACCTGCCTATCATCGGCACCTCTAAAGCTCACTAGTTTCCATGTTACCTTTGGAGCCAGTCTAGCTTTCCCTCTGTTTCCAGTCTTACTGCTAAGCTAAGCCAAGCTAACCATGACATGAGAGTGGTATCGATCTTCTCACCTAACTCTCAGCAAGAAAACGAGCATTTCCCAAAATGTCAAGCTATTCTTTTAAACAAAAATGTACATCTTCACAATGTATGACACATTCAAAACATTTTCAGCAATCAGGAGCATTTAACAATAGTCAGTCAAAGGCAACTGGACATTTGCTGTGTGCCTTGAAGACTTGTGGCCACTAATTTGAGACGCCTACTCATTTCAGGAATCAGGAAGTTTCACTTGCAACGTTCAAACGACTTAAAGTTTAACTGACTTCACCGCTACCTACACGATGAGCATCACTTGTCTTATTTGTCAGTTTTAAATAATCTTAAACACACAACCTCAACTACTGTAAAGCCTTTAAACCATGGGACTGGGTAGAACTCCAAGCAAAGGGCCCGTTGTCTCAATCCCTTAAGTTAAGGATGCTTTTTTGTGTGGTAGCTGGGGATGCTGGCAGGCCTGTGCAGTGCAGAGTGTGAATGGCATTGCTTGGGCATTCCTTCACATTAACCAGGATGAAAGAGAAAATGTCAAAGGAGTTTGAATTAGCACAGAGAGGCATTAGTTAAAAACATGCTGTATCATAAAAACATTGTTTGTCTACTTCACCTATGTACATTGAGAGCGAGATAATACCAGAGTCAAATTCCTAGTATGTACACATACCTGGTCAATAAAGCTGATTCAGATTCAGATTCTGATAAGTCTCGTATAATTTAACTCAGTGAAAGTAAATTCCGTTTCTTTTTAAGATTTATACCTCAGTTAATTTGGCGCTCAATATACTTCTGGACGTAGTTTCGACTTGCCCGCAAAACAAATTTTCAGTTGTATTAGAGTTTAGAATTAAGAAAAATAAGTTAACAAAGTCGTCTATGAACTGACTCCCCCGACACAGCCAGCCTGCCTGAAGATCATACAAGGCCGTTCCTGCACCTGCGCCCATGACCTTGGGACCAACTGAACATGGCTGTTTGAGTCAGCTCCATCATCTATCTACTGCTTACTAGTGAGCGACGCTTCGCTGAGAAGGTTGTGGAGTGAAACCAGCAACCAAAGCAACGGTTCAGGCCGGGTTACTAGGCGACGCCAGAGAACCGCAACCGGCAAGTAGGCAAAAATACAATCAGCTGCTGTGATAACGAGTTGATGTTGGATAGATTTTCCTCTTTTAAATAAAAAATTTAACTTAATAACCTAGGATTCATTAGTTCTCCTTTTATCTCACGTATTTCCATCATTATAACCCGACAATTAATTAAGGTTCAAATCCCCTTCCAATCTGTTTTATCTGTGTGTTTAATTGTGTATTATTTGTGTCTATAAGTTCTATTTACCCTTTTCACTTAGTTAGAAAAGTATTCCCTCTATCACAAAGTTTGTGTCTGTTGACGATCCATAGCAGAAATCAATGATCAATGTGTTTTATAACTTTACACCTTTAGTAATAAGACTGATCAATTTTATAGTTTGTTTGTTTATATTTTATTTCCTCTCTAAAGGAGGTGGTGCCCCGCGGATACAATTTGAATATTAATATATGTAGTTATCGCTACACATGGAACCCTCAATTGCTTTTTTTGTTTTGAAGATGACTTGGGTGCAACTAAATTCAGGATTAAAATCTGGGGGAAATAAAAGATGGGCAGATGGTATTTTGACTGCATTTGCTGTAGCTACAGCAGCTAGTGATGTATGCATCAACAAGAACTTAAGTTCTTTCTCTTAGCATCCTGAGGCCTCTGCCTCTGGATTAAGAACTTGGTCTTCATTAAAATGCCTTGAGAATGCAAGGGTCAAATGTAACACACATTGAAAAAGTGTAAATAATGCAATAAATTAAACTGTCAGGGTCAAAATGATCACTAGAAGCATTATTTTAACCAAATATTTTTTCTTAGCTCAGCACTGAGCTTAAGGAACACCACGTTTCAAAACTGCATGTTTTTGGCTCACTTTGAGGAAACGTTTTTCATTGAGAGAAAATGTCTTTCTTTTTCCGGTCCTGATTTTAATATGCATGTAGCACTAGCATCAGGTAGCCAGCCGGAACCAGACAGGTTACTGCCAAAGGCAAGGTATCATGGGAGTAAAGTAAAAAGAATAGAATTATGTCCGTGTGAAATGAAATACAATCTTACTTTAAGGCTTGTGTCCACGTAGCATTCTTTTCTGAGCACCAGCTTTTTTCAGTTGTTCCCTATGAGAAGTAATGTCTATCCAGAGTTGTATGATACTTCAAACTGAAGCTGTCATAACAGAAAATCCTGTTTGTGGGAGCAGAATGGCTGGACACTAGATGTTGCTGGTGAGTGTGCTTTTATCATGCACCCACATCCTCCTTGTTCTTCGGCTGTCAGACTGAGCAGTGACAGCAGGGATATTACCATTATGCTTCAAGTATCACTCTATATGATGGCGGGAAACCAACAGACCCACCTAGCTGGCAACTTCTTGCCAGCTAGCCCGGGTAATGTGGTTATATGATAGTATGCTGTTGTCTTTTAATAAAAGACAAAGCTACACAAAGTATGAAGGCAAGCATCCTTGATTCTCACAGTGAACAAAAGAAATAGTAAGAATAAAACACCCTGGGCGCTATGTATTAATTTCACAACGGCTGAGTGGTGATATGTTGTCAAGATGCGGTTGTCATAGAAACAAAACCCAATAGGCAGGGGTCAAAACCAGAAAATCTGAAAGAACTGGCAAACTTATCCGACAAGGTGCATGCAGTGAATCCAAGGTCCAAAGATCATGCAAAGGTACAAACAGGTAGGCCAGGCAGGCTGGCAGGTAACAAAAGGGCTGGATAGCTGGGGTAAGGGGAGTGTTAGTGGAGATGTGGAGAACAGTGGGAAACTACATTACTGCAGTGCAGAGGGGAGTTGCTGGATCTGGAATGAGGACATATTAGTATCAGGCAGAGCCAGACAACATGGTGGATGTTATGAACTAGTTGAAGGTGTAACGTCATGTCCATTTTCTTCCTGAACGCATCCCGTGTAGCCACAGATAGAGCGCTGAAGCTGCTGCTGCTCTGCTAACATGGTGCTCATGCTACGCCTCTTCTGTAGACAGTGTTAAAGTATCTGTCCTTCACAGCTGCACTTTAAATCTTTGCAGCACTCTGAAGGAAGCGGGACACGTGTTGATTGCCATTACGCACAGCCGTTCACTGTTTTTATTGTCATTAAATCCAGGCTGCTACAAAATGTATATATTTTAATATATATATTATATTTAATATTAATTTATCTCACCATTGTAGCAATTAACAGAAACAAATCCATACCATCTGCCCCTGGCCACTCTGCACACTATGGGCAATTATATGATTTCCTGGAGAAGGATTTTCCATTTGTTGAGTCATTGTTTTAAGAGGTGCTGTTGGTGGCCTTTTGGACAGGTTAACTGTTTCCCGTCTTTCTGCTAAGCTAAGCAGCTGCTGACTGTAGCTTCATTTTTACTGCACAGGCATGAAAGTAGTTTCAACCTCAGCATCTAACTGCTGGCTTTGGAACTATTGCTTTAACTTCACCTCTTATACCATGATACATCGATTGCATTTTATTTAGCATAATTTCGTTACGTTAACTAAGACGCTACACCCTCCTGCATAAATACCCTCCTAAACCATCTCCTCGTTTCGCTCTTGCTTGTTTTTGTCTTTCTGTTTTTCTCTTTTCTTCTCTATTCTCTCAGTAGGGTCCTGAAGGGGATTTGTCGTACCCGGGTACCATGTCGCATTCCCCACGAAGCTTCCCCACACCACATCATCTGAATTTAAACATTCAGCTTGTACCTTTGTTCAAATAAATCTTTCAAATATATCTCGTCGATGGTGTGGTCCTTGCTAGTGAAATGATGCTTCAAAGTTAGCTAATGTTAGCTATCCAGCTTTATCAATCCCCATTTGTCTAGCTTTTGCCAAGAGGCTCAGCAGTGGCAGCATAGCTACATTTCCTGGATGATAACGGTTAGTGAACTACATTTTTGTTATTGCCGTTATTATGCTAATGTTTCATCATAATAGATGAGACATTTTTATTGTCAACTAATGTTACTGTGTGTGAATAGGTCTGGCAGTGAATGGGGGACAGATTAGAGACAAATACCCTGAACCCTTCATCAACTATGCTGGCTGCAATTTAGCACCATCTAGGTCAAATACAGTGTTTATTGTCCCTGCATGTGAGTTGATAGATCCCAGTAAAAGCCCTGTACAGGACTCACTGGGCCAGCTCTCTGTTTAAAGGGTTCGATCTCCCGTCCTAGGGGTTTTGATAGAACTAAAAATATTTTAAACTGGTGTTGAGGAAACTCGCCTAGCTTCTAACTGCCTACATCCACCTACTCGCCTACCCTGCTCCCTCCATCCCTCCTCTTATAGATCTGGGTACTTGGTAAGTTGCTAGGTTAGAACTATGGCTTTTTCAGTAAGCCCTCAGGGTCTGTTTAAAGAACTAGTGGACCAATGTAGAATAACCTTTAAGAACCTCATAGATGTTGATCACACATAGACTTAACTTTTTACTGTCATGAGAATGCTTAATTAACAGTGAAGGAACAATTTACCTTATGAGAATATTCATATTTATTAAGCAAAGGTTAGCAACAGCTTTTCAAATCAAAGTGCTGGCTGGTGTCCGATTGTAGTTTCAAAGTATCCCCTCGTCGCTCGCACCACTCTGAGGCTTAACGCCTTGGACCTCTCCTCCTTTATTCATCTATGTCAGGCTACTCCCTTTACAGGATTCTCAATGATTACTCACAATTTTACTCACAAAGTTATATCTCATACTTAACCACTTTAAACACACACTACTTAATCGTATTTGGTAATGTGTCCACACTGGTGGCATTAGGACAGTACTGTACGTCTCTACATTATTTTCCTGTGAGACAGCGGTCCATTGCACACACACACACACACACACACACACACTTTTATTTACCAAACATTAGTATTTATTCTATTTAATGATTACAAATATCTAATTCGAATTAACAATCACTTATCTCTTCATGACAGTCTTTTGTGTCCAAGTCTCCTTATCTTTCTGATTCAACAGTATATACAAGCTGACATTTTTGTACAAGTACATACAAGTTCTACAATGTCATATTAATTAAAACGTATTAATAAAAAACAAACTATGGTACTTTAAAGCACTCAGGTCACCTCCTTTATGGAGAGAGAGAGAGAGACAGAATAAATGCATCAATTAAACCTACAAAACTGACATGTCAACCAATAGGTAAATTCATTACATAGATGTACCTCAGCAGAAATGTATAAAGTATAAGAATGTCACTTTGGCAGGGAAAAATATAAGGCTGATGATAGCCAACAAAATGAAATGACAGTGTCATATAATCCACAGAATAGGAGATTCAGCATAAGAGGTAATAAACATGTCTACAGTATTGGAGATAAATGCATCTCACGATTACAGGGCAAGCGTTATCGGCCTGACTTCTCTATGAATCATATTCAAAACAATGGCTCCTTGTAATAGATCAGATAGGACCTTAGTTTGATAGACATAATGTTAGTGAACAAGCAAACTATGAGAGTCTGGGTGAATTAACTGATGTTATCAACCCTAGACAGTATGTAGCTATGTTAACTAGCTGGCATGGATGTATCACAAGGTCTTATACATCCATGTCGCGTTAGTAAATAATGTAACATTAGCTTACATTGCCCAGCTAAAATCACAATATAGTTCACATGCATTGCAGAATGTTAGCTAACTCTTACATCTAACCATAACCAAAAACACGTCAGCAAATCCACTCGTTAATACAAATGAGATATTCTTAAATAATTAGGAGGTGTGGTGGCTGATAGGTACAGCTGTGTACTTATCAACCAGAAGGTTGTGGGTTCGAACTTTGACGCTTTGGATAAAAGCGTCTGCTAAATCTAATGTAAATGTAATAAAAGTGGCGAGGGCTCCAACTTTAACATGTACGTAAATATATATAATAATAATAACAATATCACACCCTTTCCCCCATCTTCACCAAAACTGCACATTTTTTGCATAAATGTGTAGTGTTAGAACACTCACTCCACAAACTTTTACAATGATATACACTGAATATATACAGTTAATAGATTCAAACAATGCCTCCCAGCAGCCACAGACTTGTAGTATAGAGGGGGTCAAGTATACGGCCAGTGCTGCTCTCCAGCAGAGCTTGTTCCATTAACCCATAGAAGAGTGCAGGCAGTTAAGGAGACAATAGACCTTGTAGCCTAGCACATGGGAAACTCAATACTACCAGGGAGACACAAAGCCCAGCATCGATCAAGGAAGCCCAAGCTTTACTCCCACCCGGACTTGTCATAGTGACAATGTCAGCAGCTAAAACCATCTCCCGAGGTCCAAATGCCCAAGACAACACAGGAAATTCAATTCAATTTAATTAAGTTTTATTTTCTTATTATTTATATATTAGCCATATCATAACAAGGTTATCTCAGGGCACTGAATGGAGATAAAGGTAGATGGAGGAAGATGTTGTTGATGTGCATATATATATATATATATATATATAAGTAGAATAGTAGATTTGGCTGGTGAGACTGGCCACAGCTACTCAATGATGTGTTGTTGTAATGTTTTTCAATTGTAGTCTTTTTTATTATTAAACAATGTATTGATTTTGCCTTTAAAATGTACTGGCAATACAGATGATTATTGTCTCAGTTAATCACTCCCTCTATATAATGTCAGAAAGTAGTAAATCAGTGCCCATCACTACTTCATAAAGACGATGTCCTCAAATGTCTTTTTTTGTCCAACCAACAGTGCCAAATCCGAAGATATTCAGCAAATCCTCAAATTAGGCAAAGTGGAACTGGAAAAGATTTAGCCTGTTAAATGGTTTATATGATTAATCAATTATCAGAATAATTAATATTTTGGTCATGAATTAATCTACTCATTTAACTAATTAATTGTTTTAGTTCTTATATATAATACAATATTTCAACCCCCTACGAAGCATTTATAAGTAGAATATAATACAACAATAATTGGTTTGTAACACACTATAGAATAGTTAATAGAAACAAAAAAAAGAACAGTGTTTTTTTTCTTTATAGCTCCCATGACACATTCATAACTGGTATATAAACAGAAACTGAATGCTCAATGACACAGTGTAACATAGTTGTAATCATATATGATGTGTCTTCAGTAGCCTTAAATACATTAAACAGTTGGAAACCCTCTGCACATGTGCAGTAAACACATCCTGTCACTTCAGGTCACTTCAGGTTCTATTATGTTCACTGGAAATGTTTTCTCATGTTGATAAAACATTTAATGAAGGCAGCGTTATGTTTACGTAACCATATGCTGTTGCAAATTAGTAGTATATAAATGTCATGTCAAGACAGGGTTGGTATATATCAGTGTAACTAAAAACAACAATGCAACAGGAATATGATCTGATGAAAATATACAGCCTGGCATGGCAAATACATATATTGACATAAAGGTAATACAAAGTTAAACATTACAAAATCTATGTTTCCAACCACCCTCTTCTCCTACAGTCATTAACAGTAAAACAATATAAGTCCTATTCATGCACTTACAAAATACACATACATACTGCAAATTTCCATATTTTCATTTCAAGTAGAGGATTGTATGCACCTTTACTAGTTGACATTAACCAGTGTCATGGCATTATAGCACCAAACCCTTTGTGAGCCCACTGGATCCACCTGTTTTCATGATACAAAAAGAATAAGAACCAAAAAACAAAAGCAATACCTGCAATACTGTGTGTCCTGTGCCCTGTACATCGAAAGAGATAGAATCATAATTGTTTTCTTATATTTGTTATATAACAGCATGTGTGCATATTTCAGTCAATGACAGTACTTTTATGTTAGGTTATACTGAATCACACTAAAATCAGTGTCCTTTGAGGCAAGGACACAGTGATGGAATGTGATGGACGAGATGAGAAATAGCAAGTGACACCAAGGTCTATTTTCTGAGCATACAGAAGTTGGATGTGAGAAAGAATACACACAGCTACTTTAAGTCTAACAATACAACATCTTTCCAGGGAATAACCTGCTTGTCATCCCTTCAATGAGGAGTGAACAATGCTGCAGCACTGAACAGCAACAACGGGGAGTTTATCGGAGTTACTGAAAGTGAACTGAAAACACCCTCCGAATTGCAGGAATGCCACAGCTTTTTGAACAGGGGAAGCAGATTGTTTAAACTTGCTCTGTATTTCAAACAGGCAGGCACAATGCTGCCTGTTCTTGACATTTCATTAAAGAGGCTGGTTGCAGCTTCCACGCCGAGGCGAACTGGGCTGTGCTGCAAGAGAGGAGGGAGGGGCAGGAGGAGGAGGAATGATGCAGATAGAGAGTTGACTAGATTCATACTGCCATCTAGTGTCAGCTATAACATCAACAGGTGCTATCCATGGTGCTGACCATGCACACAAAATTAGATCTGATTATGAGTCCTTTGGGGCCAATCATTATGTTCTGTAAATATTCAAGGTAGGATGCAGCTTGAGCAGCCGCAGCACAAAGTTCACTGCTGTACAGCTAAAGGCCAGGCCATCCAGATTCGGGCAAAACATGTTCAGATATATTAGATGAGTCTAATTGCAGAGTGCAAAGAAAGCCAACAACCTCTCCCATGTGCACATGGAATACTAACAACCATCAAACAGACAGTTCAGCCCCTAAAGGCTAATCCTAATAGACTGTAGAACAAATGTATCCATGGTTCAATTTAAGGCAAAGGGGCTACGTGCAGTGAAGAGAAATCTTTGCATCTGTTGCCCATGGAAAGAACTTGTGGTGAGTAGGTCATATCATGAAGGAGGTTAATTTACTGTTTGACAATATAAAACAGGGAAACTAAATCCTGGCATACATTTAAAAAACACATAGTTACAGTATATTCATGTGGACAGAGGCACACAGACAAACACTATATTCAAGGACCAAGTACTAATCTAATGCAATTTGATCTATTGATTATTCATCAGAATCAGAATCAGAATCAGAAATACTTTATTAATCCCAGAAGGGAAATTGCTTTTTGATACAGTTACAATGCTCAATAAAGTTATTGAAAAAAGAATAATAAACAGTACAAAATAG
>JAVQJL010073255.1:0-14087 GCA_036024295.1 Nannoperca obscura | reverse complement strand
TTAATACTTACTTTTGAGTTGACGTGGTGCATGGGGAAAAATAAATGCTGGAGCCGTTGCTCTCTTTTCCTCATGATACGTTGTTTTGTCATGATTTCTTGAGCCGGTCGTGACAATGTTCAACAAAATACAAGCAGCTGAGGTTCATGTTAACAACTGACAAATCTCGACTCTTAGATATGCTTTTAGCAATCCTGGAACTTATCTGCTATCGTCTGATGATGATTTACCCTCTGGGGGCAAGGGCCAATGTTTTGATCCAGATAACGGATAACAGATATCCGAGCCAAGACTTCCTCTTCCTTGTGCCGGTCAAGATTGGTAAAAAGACAATAGCCGATCATTCCGGGATTGCATTTTGGCCAATAAAAGCCAGCTGAAACGTGATTGGTCAATACTACTTGGACTAGAGCGCTTCTGATACCAAGATCTTATACATTGCCTTTAGTTTCTGCATTCATATGCACACAGCTATAATATAATGATTTTCCAAGTGCTAAAAAATGACAAAATATAGCTTTCCAAACAACAGGAAACTAAAACTACTTGGTTAAAGTTAGGAAAAAATAGCCATTATCAACAAAGATAATGGGAAGCATCTCTAGTATCAAATCCACCTGCTGGGATTTTGGATGGCTTTAAATGTTGTTTTGGTTTACACCTTCAAACAAGCTTGGCTAAATTCTTTGTTGTGACTTAAGTGTAACTCGAAATTACAAAAGTGTTGTTTGATTTGTTGCATGAAGCTTTGGGATTTTTATTTTTTTTCTTATTAAAACAAGCTGCTTCTGAAGTAAATATAACTATAAAGTTGTACAAATAGACTCTACATGTTTCCAGCTCCTAATAAACTCTTGTATCATTATAACAAACTGGTCAGTCTGTGATACCTCAAACCAAAGTGATGAGAGAGGTGAGAGATCCAGGGTTAGGTCAGAGTTTAACACCAGAAATTCACACAAGCACAAAGAGTGAATCTCTCAATCACTGGTAGTCCACATTTGATCATTTAGGCTGACAAAATGGCTGGGTGTTAACACTTTAAATCAAGCTATTATGAAATGCTGTAGGTATATTGTAATATAAGAATAAATGAACGCTACCATTGAGTATTCCAGCACAGGTTTTCTCCAGGTGAGCTCTGGACTCCTCCTCTGTGGTGAACACACTGGCCCCTGCTGGCTGGAAGATCAACTTAGCTGCACATCCATGACTGAAAGTCTACAGGTGGAAACGCAGACAACAACGTCCAGCATAAGTACACATATCATTTAGATTCTGAAGCCAAGGTTTTGTTTTTTTGTGTGAAAGTGAAAGTGTTACCTCCATGTTTTCATGTATCTCCACTTTATAATCTCTTTTAAGGACTGTGTATCTCTCTCTGCATTTCTTTCCCTGCTCAACCCAGCAGGAGAACTTGACACTCCCTTGGTACAGCACTTCCTCCCGAGCATCAAGAGGCTACACACACACACACACACACACACACACACACACACACACACACATTGATTTAACGTTTTAAAATATGAATACAGATTTTCAAGCTGCATCCGGCATGAATATGTAGTTTATAATAAATTGATGATTGATGGACAGATTGACAGGTGCAGCTCCTACCCCAGGTGTGAGCAATAGGCCCCTCCCCTCTCTCTTAGGCTCCACCTCCTGGTGTAAATGTCTGAAGTAGGCCGCAGAATACTGCTGACGGTAAAACACACTGAAGCTCTGGAACGCACTGTCGACTAGTCCTGGATACACACACACACACAAAAACACATATTTTTAAAAAGTCGTACTGTATTTATCTTTATTTGTCTTCTTTAAAACATTATTTCTTCTATCTCAGAACTGAATAATCAGCTTATTTATTTATTTATTAATCCACTGGTACATAGTAAGCGGTAGTTTTAGCTTTAACAGTGAAAATGTGTATATTAACAAAGGATTATATAACTATGTACTTATAATGTGAGACTGGATACTCTTGCTGGTTAACCTGCATAGAATTATCCCCATACTCTGCAGTTCCCCTCAGCTCTATGGAGAGTTTTAGTCTATTTCAGCTATTTTGGTTCACTCACCACCCTCATCAACTTTGTTACCTGTCTCGCTTTACTTTATATTACTATTACTTAGTCACTGTTGTCACCTCCCTTTATATATATTTACCACTGCCATTTATACCTACTTCTATTTCAACTTTGGCACTATTTTATGTTTCTCTTTTACTTGTGTGATTGTGTTTTCATACATGTTTCGTACAGTGTTGGAGAGAGCCTGAGAACGAAGAATTTCATTGCCAGTGACTACTCCACTGCAATAGTGCATATGATAATAAAGAACTTGAAACAAACACCTCCAAACAAAAGAGAAAGTTAGTAACTAGCTGGTGAACACAGTGAAGCTGAAGAACCAGATATGTTTCTCAGGAGTTGGCAGAGACCACAAACAGCCAAAAGAATGAGGATGTTTCTCCATGTGTTACTAGGTTTGCTAACATGTTGGCCATAACAACTTCATACAGTGATCATTTTTCAATGTTGTGTTTACAGTTTGTTCCACTGCCCCAAGGGACAAGAAAAATTTGCTCATCGACTGATACAATATTTGTCAAAAGAACCAGTTGTTTCCTTATCTCAGTCTCTGTGGTATATTGATAACTATATATTAAAATACATATTTATGGAATCTAAATTGTGGTGAATTTTGTGATTTATGGTTGGCAAAATTCATACTTATTAACACTGTTAATGCTGTGTACAGTGGTCTGTCTGAGGATTGTCAAATTTCTGTTGATTTGTAAGAAGAGAGGAATTCATGTACTCTTAACTGTGTTAAGACTGTGATGTGTTGGAACGTGGAACAATCTACCATTTGTTTACAGAGTATGGCCACTATCACACACTGTTTGGGCCACTGTCGCCTGACTTTCACACACACACACACACACACACACAGACTCAGATCAAACAGACAACCCATAATAATGCAATAGTTGGAAATAGCTGTAATTACTTTCTAGTTTGCAGTGGAGATTAGTGACAGGATGTGACTGTGCTGATAACGTGTATAGGAATGCAACATAGACATGGGCAAAGTGGATTGCACATCATTTTTGTTTCAAAGTTAATTGAAAGTTATTTATTTTAATTTGTGACATTATCAAATTACACTTTCAATTTTAAAAGTAAAAAGTTATGCTAACTGTCCTGGTGGCCTGGTTGTTAAAACTGCTACCATGTAACCACAATGTCCCCACTTTCATTCCGGGGACCTTTATTGCATGTCACTTGCGTCCCCATGTTTCCTGTCTGCCTCTTTGCTGAAAGCCATCTAATAAAGCCCCCTCATGAATGTAGAAACACCTTCCAGTGCAATGCTGACCAAGACAACACCACTCAAACTCAGATTTAAATAGGGCTGACTTATAAGATACCTCAGGCATCAAAGTCCTTATGAACAATTCTAAACAAGAAGTTTTCAAATAAGCTGCACACTACACAAAAGAATGCTGGCGGGATAGAAAAAAAGAAGTGATCCCTTAGTTTTACCTTTGATGTTGATGATTTTGGCCTCATCCAACAAGCCAGAGGAAGATGTTCCCATAATGTCTGTATTTCCCTTCTCAGATGTCTCCCGAAAAGTTTTGTTCGGTTTCTAAAAAAGGTACACACAGTTTACACAGGAAACGTATATGTCAACTAAATGAGCTGCTCGGATGTGTCAAGAGGTTTTTGCTATGCACGTTTCCTCTGTGAGTCAGTTTGTGGTGAGCTGGGCGGGACTGTTTAAACTTAACCAACTGCAATATCATACACGTGATAAGTGTCACAAACTCCCATGGATACCATCTGCTGACAAACACTGAAACAGGGCAATTCTTTTGCTATGTAACAGTAAGATCAATTTAGTAAGATAAATAAACTATAAAAGAAGAGTAATATTGCACATGTCATTGAAAAGTAAAATTGCACATGATATTGAAAAGTAATATTGCACATGTTATTAAAAAGCAATTTTGCACATGAAATTGATAAGTAATATTGCACGTCATTGAAAAGTAATATTGCACATGTTATTGAAAAGTAATATTGCACATGAATAACACTATTACCTAACACAGAGCATTAGGTGAACCTGCCCTGTCTCCGTTTAACAATGTTTAACAATGTATGATCTCAGAGCTTTGCACATTTGTTTGTATTTTCCACACATATTCACTATTCTATCATAGCTATGCCTTTGTTTTGTAACAGGGAGTTGGTATAAAGGAGATCTATTGCCATCATTTTTTCTCCTTGCTAGTTTTGACATTGTCCCCACATTACAATACAGAGCCAAGCCACTGCAATGAAGTATTTCTTTCAGGGGTTCACTCAAAACTGTTTAAATAGTGGACTTATTCGATGTGCGAGTTGTGCAGCGCCTCAGTTCAGTCAGACACCCTTCGACAGCAACATTTAACACATTATCATCACCAAGGCAGCTCAGTTTGACACGATAACCACACCTCAATACATCCAACATCAGGCACTTGCATAGTGGCATCAACATACAGATTTATATAGTGAAGGAAAGCGCAAATCTATGCCAGTGTCACACAGTGTCATCTGTTTACGTGGGGATATTTTAAGGAGGTTCAGTAATTAAGATAATTAGCTAACTATTGTTTATACTATCTATAAATTCAGGACATGTAATCGGTAACCCAAAAGTTGAAGAGTTCATTCCCTGAATATTCCAACTGCTACTACTGAAATACTGTTCTTTCATTTCAATATGTAGCGCTTCAATATAAAGTAGGCCTATTCAAGATGCAATGAACAGCATCATAGCCCTCTCTCCCTTTCTCTCTCTCCCCCTGCCTCCCTCTCTCTCCCTCCCTCCCTCCCTCCCTCTCTCTCTCTCTCCCCTTCTCTCGCTCTTCCTCTCTTTCCCCCCTCCCTCCCTCTCTCTGTAGTCAGTAGTCAGTCCTGGTTTGGACCGGGGCCGGTGTGGAGGTCTTTGTCGGTGCCACCCAGCTGACCGGCGGCGCCACGTCGCATGCGACTGAATAGAATAGTTTTCTGTCTAAATATACTAAAAATCATTTGTAACTTCTTCAATCTTTTAATCATTCAGGTTAAACTTAGTCCAGCAGCGTTGGATTATACATGATCAATTATCACTGATAACTTTGAAGGGGGACATTTATGTTCCAGTAACGTTTGATTTACACACCGATGGACTGTTGGATACGGGGGCGGCTGACACTGGACCCGCAGTGCTACCTGATAACTACGTGGGACTAGTTTTTTCAGAGTGCAGGTCGTTGTCTGCTGGTTCTGTGGAGACATGTGGCGCAGATTACTGCTGGTTGTCTGCTGTGCTGTGAGTTCTCTGGATGCTCAAGAGGCGGACCGAAGCCCGGACGCCTCGCGGGAGAGGATCCTGTGGCCCGAAGCAGTGGAGCTGGGTAAACCAAACAGGAATGCTGCCTCCGCGGCTACAGTGGAGGACAGTCTGCAGGGAGGGGCTCAGCAGTCTCCGGGGACAGACACTCCTGTTGTCCAGCAGCCACTGGAAGAAGAGCTGGACAACCAGGAGAACATCATCAGCCAGGTGTGTGGAATGTATCGCCACACTGCGTGCACAAGTTTAATGACACATTGCGCACAGCAACCGGACAAAACTAGTACAAATTAGAAATGTGCACTCTTTAATTCGGCATTATCCAATTTACTAAACAGTAAAACAAAGAGTCTAAAGATCCTCTTCAAATTTAGCGGGTTGTAAAAAAAAATATTGAGTTGAAGTTCTGTGAACTGAACCTATGAAAGTGTCAGAACGTTAGCATCAGATACTCTGTTCACGAAACCTCATTTGATCTCAGTCCTGTGTCGGATCACATCTCAGTGGTTACTTTCTTTTCCATCCACTTCAACAAGTGAAAACCACACCAGAATTCAAACCACGCGTGCTTTTGGGACCTACAGTGCTTTTTAACAGTAAACCTTAATGCGCTCATTTCCAGTATGAATATAAGATGAAGTGATTGCTTTAGACACCGTAGGTATTACTTGAAAGGATATGTGTATACTTTATTTTTCCTTTAAACACAATCCAAACCCCACAGTTAGTCAGTTCATCTTAAAAGATGTGGTAAATCATACCCAGACCCGTGTGTGTTTGTGACTGTGTGTGTGTGTTTGTGACTGTATGTGTGTGTCTGTGTGTGTGTGTGTGTGTGTGTGTGACTGTGTGTGTGTGTGTGTGTGTGTGCATGGTGGTTGGTTATGTAATATCCTTCAATCTGTAAGTGCTCCAAACCAAGAACTCCTGGAGCTACCCTCTTCCCAGGCAGCTCACCACTGCTGCAGCTGCAAATCATCCCACATGCTGCAACTCTTTTTTTCATTTACCTTCAAGTATTTCAGCTTAGTATGACTAATATAGAATATCAAATATACATTCATCTTACAGTTTAGGGCATTATTTTAAGTTTCCTTTCTCTGAGCAGTCTGTTGAAAAAGATGCTGAGAAAGAACAAACTTTGTCCCTGTCTTTCAGTTGCTGGGCGATTACGACAAAGTAAAGACTGTGTCATCAGGGTCCGACTGTGTGTGTCGCTGCATTGTTCGACCAATCAAACGCTCTGACTGCAGCCGTATCCATGACAGTGACCTGGCATCACCGTCCCAGGATTTCTACACTGTGGAAACAATTACTAAAGGAACAGACTGCAAGAAGTGTGTGTGCATGGCTCCTCCTTCAGCCGTCAATCCCTGTGAGAGAGAATTCAGGTTTAAAAAACTACAGGAGGCCAGCAAAGATGACATTAAGGTAGAAACACACACACACACAAGTTGAATTCACGGTGTTTCTACTGGCTATTAATGAAAAGTGATAGTTAGTAGTTCATTTTCTTTCTTCTTTCTTTCTGTGTCATTCATCTCTGTGATCTTTCCCGTTCAGTTGGTAACCATCATTGACTTGTTGGAGGGCTCTCTGTATGAAATGGACTTGTTAAAGCTCCACTCTGTCACCACCAAGCTGCTGACCAGGGTGGACAACATGGAGAAGGTGAGCACACACACACACACACACACACACACACACACACACACACACACTAATCTGCTGTACATTTTATTATGACTGGGTTTTTACCCTCATCTACTGCAGGTTATATATAATGGAGGGGATTTTCTCACTTCTGCCACAATGTGGTACATAGATACGTCTCATTTTCATTGTCAGAATAAGTAAAATACATTCCAATAGCCATAATTAGTATTTTTGCAGGGGTTGTTTACAAATGCTGCCGAGTTACCTTTAGCTGGGGAGATCCCTAAGTGTGCATGTTGTTCTGCAAAAGGAAACGCATACAACTGCATAACCGACTATACATATATACATACATATGTATATATGTATGTATATAAGTCCAGGCTCCAGAGGTGTGTTGTCGCTGTAAACAACAGTTATTTCCTATCTGCCAGTGAATGTATTTTTATTTATCTTAATTTAAGAATATATGCTTACCAAAAAGGAGCAAAGTATTCAACATATCCACCCATGTTTATATGAATAGATTTTGCATTTGGTATTATCTTTATGCTCTAGCTTTGTAAGCTCAAACATTATTTTCACATCATATAAAATCTTCCATAGGTATTTAATTGGGTAGAGATGTGGTGATGGTAAGGGCCATAGCATACGACTCAGTTTCATTCAGTGAGCCCTTGTGTCCTGTATGGAGGAATCTGCATATGTTCTCAATTATTCAGGTTTTTATTTACATTTGTTACCAGTCTGTAAATACTTTAAGTAGTTTCTGGATTTTTTTCTGTGAATCCTGCATAGCATGGACTGTTTATGTGTCATCCTATCATTTCAGGCTTTCGCTCGTAATTATACTGAGAGAGCGAGAGAGAAAGAACGTGTGAAGGAACGAGCAAAAGAAAAAGACAAAGAGAAGAAGGCTCAGCAGAAAAAAAAGAAAGTGAATGATTTGGAGCGTGCAGGATTGAAAAGTGGAGCAGCTGCTTATGCCAACAGGCAGGTAGTAACTGTCAGAAAATCTGTATGACTTATGTTATCTGTTTGCTTAAAAATATTGTAATCCCAACTGAATCCCATGTGCTTCATAAATTGTCCTATTGCAGAAGAATTATGAAGGTCAGATGAAGAAGAACCAACAGCAGGATGGTCTGGAACAACAGCAGCCAACCAGAAATAAGACTGGAACTCAAAAGCCAATCAAACACAAGACAGAACCAAAGCAGCCAATCAAAGACAAGAACAGCATGGTCATCAGGGGTGTAACCTTTTACAAGGTGCAGGAGGAGAGCAAAGAGGAGGAGGAGGAGGAGGAGGAAAAAGGGAATGGAAAGAATAGTAAGTCTTATGTAGCCTTTTGACTGATACATGACTTAATGGCCACAACCGTAAGTATTCCAGGGATGGATGTTCTTTGTACAGTTTGCTTCTGATGACAATTTTAAGAATTTTTTTTCTGGTGGGGCAAAAATGTAAGTTGTTTAAAAATCCTAATCAGTCCTCTATGGTAGTAACATTCCTCATAAATGTTTCATATTTATAATTACAATATAATAGAAAGTAGCTTCTTCCAGCGCACCTGCTGTATGTTGGTACATACACAGTGGGGTTATCGGCAAGTGTCAATTTTCATGTTTAATACTACCGCTGGCGGAATGACAAATGTCATAAATGTTTAAGTTCTACACTTAGTGGCCTTCATAAAAATGTCCTCTCTTCTTCTCTCTCATTTCCCTTTTTTTACAGCAACTCTGACTGCAAGTGCTTCAGTGGACTTACTGATTTCTGACCAGCTCCAACCTACTATGACTTTCCACACCAAGAGCTCGGGACCTTCAACCACTGTTAACACAGAACAGAACCTTCATGGCCCATCAAGGAGACTGAGCCGACCTGCATCCACCCAACAAACAACAACTACAACCAAACAAGCTCCCATCACCATCAAACAAACAACTGAATTAAGTACTAACATACCAACAACAAAACCAAAACCAACAACACCAAAACCAACTACACCAAAACCAACAAAACCAAAACCAACAACACCAAAACCAACTACACCAAAACCAACTACAACCAAACTCTCAACTACTTCCCAACAAACTACAAGCACTATTCAGCCTACTCTGCAAGTCCATCAGCATACTACCTCACCCTCGGATACCAATATAAGTCCACCCTTTGATGAGTCTCCCACGGCAGAGTCTCAGCCAGGACCCAAAAGTCGACTGAGCTGGACAGAGAGCCCCGTTGACCAACCAAAGACCACAAAAAAGCCAGGTAGAGATACACAGAGTACAGTAGTTGCTTGCACATATTTTAGGATTTTTATCTCATTGAAATAAGTGAAAAATACTGATCACATTATAGTGTCTTGATCCACACTGTCACCTTTCGTGTTTGTTTTTGTAGCAGTCTGTAAGGACACAGTAGCCAGCATCTCTGAACCGGTCCAGCAGAACTCTTACGGCCTTAGTGACGGAGCCTGGATGAGAGATGCTCGCGGCCATGGCAATGTCATCTACCTTACCAGTGGTCTCTATGGCAGCAACCTTCTAGAGTTCCGAGACATGGACACCTTTAAATCAGGTATAGGAGTTGTTCATGTGCGCATTCATGTGGGTAGAAGGAACAATAAAACAAAATATAATCTATTTCGAATCGGGTACTTTTGCAGTTGCCAGGGGGAACAAGGAAAGAGTAGTTCAACTAATTTGACAAAATTGAAATTATGATTTGATTAAAAGAATATATCCACATATTAAGGCAGCTGTAACACCTGATCACTCCATGACAGTAATGTAAGAATGTGTTAAAACTAATTAGCAAGCGAGCACAGAAGTCAAAATTCTTAGCTAAAAGTAATGGATAAGCGGTTGAAATAGTTAGCTTAATATAATGACTAAAAAGTTCAAATGATTAACTAAAAGAAATGGAGAAACGGTTGTTATGTTGCATCAACAACAAACATTAGCTTATGTGGCTAATGTTAGCTGTGAAACAAACACAATCCCATCTCCATCTCTGAGGATCTCTCCACCTTTCACCACTGCACCACCACCATCATTTGTTATTTTAGAATAGATATAAATACACAACACGTACTAGGTAGTGAGGGGTCCAATATGTTATCATAACCAACAAATACACAGAGGTTAGAAAGCATAAATTAGGTAATCCATTGAGGTAAGTTATTGTAGTGTTTATTTAGTGCAAAGAGCCAGTAAAATGTTACTAGAAAAAAAGATTCTATGGATAATAGATCTTAATGGAGCACATCTTGATATGCAGTCATGGTTACACTTGTCCTAAAGGTCATGGTTGTGAGTTGTGCGCCTGACCAGCTGCATGAATGTTTTCTGTGTGTTCTTCCTGCTCAGGTCAGGCAAGTAATTCGTATAAGCTGCCCTACAGTTTCACCGGAACAGGCCACGTAGTGTTTAATGGAGCTTTCTACTACAACCGTGCCTTCAGCAGGGACATCATCAGATATGACCTGAGACACAGATATGTAGCCGCCTGGACCACACTACATGATGCTTTACTGGAGGAGCAAGCTCACAGGACACAATCTGAAGTAAGAACCATGGTATACTCTATGTGACTGTGGTAACTGTGATTTAACTGTACGAGAAACACTGTACGATGATTTACTAATGAATATTTTCGCTTGGGAAACTTTAAAGGGTCTTAGAATGTCTTAAAATAAAGGAGAAAAAAAACTACAAATCTCTGAAGAGTTCAAAAGGGCAACATAGGGCAAAAATAGTGAGTAATAGAAAGAACTGCTGGAGATGTCTTTGTAGTTTTGCTCCCTGTTTAAATTTGTAACTGAAATACATCTGGATTAAACTAGGTATTTTACCCATAAAAGCATAAAGACACAAAGCAGGGGAAAATAGCTGGCCTGGCTCTCTTTAAAGTTCAATAAAACACTTACCTCTAAAGCTCATTAACATCTCATCTTGTCGGTTTAATCTGAACATTAACAGGAATGTAAAAACGTTCATTTGTGGTTTCAGGGGGAGTTGTGTGCTGTATATCTGCCCAGTACGCCATTGTTAATTTAAACATACTGATTTTAGCCACATTAATGCATGACGTTAATAAAAACACTTCTCAAGAATGGGTTTTAGTGTTAGTTATTTGGTCCTCTGTAAGTTACAGCATGTTATATTTTGCAGGTGGAGTTTGCTGTAGATGAGTCTGGCCTGTGGCTGCTCTACCCCGCTCTGGACACAGAGGGATTCCACCAGGAAGTAATCCTGCTCATCCACCTCCACCCCCGAGACCTGCAGCCAATACGGAGCTTCCGCACAGGTCTACGGCGTGGTCGCTATGGAAACAGTTTCCTGGTTTGTGGTGTGCTTTATGCAGTGGACAGTATGGAGCGTCATCACGCTAACGTGACATATGCCTTTGACACACACACGCTCACACACACCGTGCCAATCTTGGCATTCACAAACATGCACGCACACACCTCCCAGCTGGCTTACTGCCCACTAGACAAGAAACTGTACGCATGGGATGATGCGCATCAGATGACATATGACATCATCTTTGCTTATTAGCGCAATCAGTGGACATACAGAAGGAAGAAATAATCATTAGCATATCCATCAAGAGATTAAAGCGAAGCTGAGGACAGAAGAATAGATAATAACTTAACAGATCTTTGACCAGTGTTTTGCTTCTAAATGACTGTGGATCAGTCTAACTGAATGTGTTTTTATATTGACCTCAGTTGCTGCTTTGCCACACACATCAAAGTCAGTATTAACCAGCAAGAGCCGCACTTAACTCACATGAGAAGTCAGAAAGCAAAAGGGAATATGTTGACATTTGGAAGAGAACAAAACCCCAGGGTGATATGGATGAACGTAAATAAATGTATACACATCTTCCTCTGTTTCTCCAAATATCATTTTTCCTCTGACTCATGAAAAACTATGTATACCTGACTGTGGTGGAGAAACTATGCCAACTGTCCACTGTCCACTCCACATAATTACCCTGTTCATGCCATTCTTACTTACTAAGCACAGATCAGGCTTTGCTTTCTGTTATGACCTTCCATAATTTCAGTACTTGGTAATGGCAATTATTATTATCATGTAAAATGGGCTTGATCTAGTTGGTACAAAATATTTGATTTGGGGTTATTGTGAGACCTTACTTTGTCTTTCTTAAATGCACAGGAGGTCTCTCACCCAAAACAATAACAAAAGATGTAGTTTGATGACTTTGTGAAGTAGTGTGGGATCATGGGAGTCGCTGTCTTCATTGTTAAACAACCACCATTGAAAATCTATCTGACGTGACTCGGGCGGACATTGTGTTAACAGACGAGGAAATTTCATTCACATTACATTTAGTCACGTTTATTCTCGTAAAGAATAGGACTTTACACCTACTACAGGCTATTTCAGCTGGTGCAACCCTTAAAATGTTAGCAGCGCGTAAACTCCGACCTAAGTTAGAAATTATGTTTAAACTAGGCTACGTTTGAACTTACGCATAGCTGGTGCTTTCCAGTGAAGGTCAATAAACTACCGTAAAATATAATATCATGTAAAAGTTGTGTCTAATAAACAACGTTCAGTTAGGGAGTAGAGACTGATTCTGATAATGACTGAAGATACTTTATTATACCTTATTGCATCTAACCTCAGGCCTTTATTGGCAGTATGTAATGAAGCAGCAGCCTATTTTCTTAAATGGTCGAAGTCTATACTGTTTGTTTTGTACTGTACAGGAGGAAGCTCTAACCCTGGTACAGCTGGTTCTTCATTTACCATTGAAGTTCATTCATTTAAAACCATTTTCACACTAGCACATGCTACACACTGCTTTGCTTGTTGAAAGACAAGGTTGATTTCAGCTGCTTTACTCCTAGTTTGCCTTTTTGTTTTGTTAATTTATAATAAAATATTTCAAAAAGGTGAAGGTGAACAAGCTTGTTGCAGTCTTTCTCCCCTTCTTTTTGTTTCTTTCTCCTCAGTCTGTCCTGTGCACGTCCAGCCTGCTGCGGACATTAGTTCTGGGATTTATTTAGTTTTCCTGGAAGCAGTGGAGCCACTGGAAGGATCCAAGGGTGGAAAATAAGCTCCAGCCAGATGCTGGTGAACCTCCAACTGGGAATGCTCAGGACACAGACCAGCCCCTCTACATGTTAGAGAGTCTCATTTAAGATCATGGACTGGTGTTTGATAAGACATAATCACAGAGAGCTCTTGCTTTCATTCTGGTCTGCTTTGGTTCAGTACAGCCCAGTTCTCTTCACATCCGATCAGTTCATATTAACTCAAAACAGAAAGGAAATTCACAAAAATAACATATATGACATTTTCAAAGAAGGCGAGCACATGGGGAGTTAATAGCTCTGCTTCATAAACTAGTTTATGGGCCCTTTGCTCCAGACCTGCATCTTCTGACACGTGGTTGTTAATGGACTCTCCAGAGAACTCAACCTGGCACACACAGAAACTTTCAAGGGAAATATGAATTGCAAAATAAATACCGGCTCCTTATTTTAATGGTACAATCTTACTTACACTTTGTTTTTGCATCAACTGCAAATACTGGGATACAGTTCACTTAAAGTAGAGAAAAGAAGGTTTCAAACAAAACAGTTCCAAAATGTATAAACAACATATTGACTTACAAATACACGAATTGCAGCAGGGACGTTGCACTAGAGCTGATTGGATCTTCTGCACATGACATCAGAAGTTATATAACCATCATGTTTATGTGGTAGGTGTCTGTCTGTGTGTGGTGCATGCGTATGTGTGTGTGTGTGCGGTAAGTGACCACCTAGAAGGATGTTGAAGAAAGGCGCCCATTCACATCAACTGCATATTGAAAAAGACTCACCAAGCTGTATGAATGTATGTGAGTGTCAGTCTTTAAACCACTTGGTCTAAATGTCTGAAAGCATTTAGGGGGGGGCGGCCCCGCCCCGCCCCCACCCCCGCCCCCCCACCCCCCCCCCCCGCCCGCCCCGACCCCAGGGGGATGACGACCCAGCGGCGGCG
>JAVQJL010073242.1:0-11886 GCA_036024295.1 Nannoperca obscura | reverse complement strand
CTTGACTCTATTTTCTATTCATTTCACAACGTATGGTGGTGAATAAGTGTGACTTTTCATGGAAAACACAAAATTGTTTGGGTGACCCCAAACTTTTGAACGGTAGTGTATGTATATCACTTTGGGAGTCATTGACAAATGACCTACTCCGTGGTGGAGGTTGGAGGACTCGTTGACTTTAATGCACCTCCAGACCAGGAGCAGTGAGTCAGACGAAAGCTGTTGTGTCGACATTGTTCAACCCAAGCCAGAAACCATAATAGTATGTCTTTGAAATGCATCAAATTCTTACAGCATCACCTAAGTTGTGCATTTCCTAGTACCCAGGCCATAATGAGTTTTTGACCAGTACAAAGGAGGTTCTGCTGCTGTCAGTCAAAGCATCTCTGTGATAAGGAAAAGTCATTTAGATGCAAAGTCAAGTCTTCTGTTCTTCTGGAGCGGCCTCCGTTTTACAGCCGCTAACCCAATCAGATCACAATCAGACGATGTTGTGTTGAACAGCAATTACAGGTTGAGATAATCAGCGTTTGACGTTTTCACGCTCTGCATTCTGTTGTAATTATGGTGTTACAAAAATAGAAGTTTTAGACATGTTTTCCCTTTCAGATTTGGTTATTATTTGGCTGTAGTGCTTCATTTTCAGTTCAGTTGATATGATTTTTGTTGATCTGTCACAGAGGTCCACTGCAAATCTGACAGATGTAGGCACACAGACTCTAAACGTGTACAGTATCACACCCAATCGCCTGTATGTTATGAAAGACATCTCACAGAAAGGAGAGTTCATATAGAAGTTTCTCACAGTAGCAGTATGTGTGTATGAGTGTGTGTGTGCCTTTGTGTCAGATCAGTATTAACAAGGAAATAACATTGCAACAGTGGGGAGGCTCAGCTTCCAGATGCGTGTTGGTGGGAGCGTTCTCTTTTAGGAATAGGAGCCATTCCTTTTTCTTTCTGCACAATTATGTTAGCAGCAGTTAACAAGAGAAACACAGGGTTAGGTTGCATGGTAGCATGCAAACAGAGCTCCCACATGCTCCGCAGCTGAGTCCTTGTTTACACGTGGACAGATGCAGTATCATTAACATGTGGAACAATTTACAATTTTAGTAGATTTCAAGTTTTGTTAATCAAAAATTCATCACAAATGATCTAAACAAATGATCTCCATCAGAACAAAGGCAAGAGGTAACACCGGTTAATATCTTATATTTCCCTTCTCTTGTAGGAATGGTTCACCGACGACTGTAAGTTCAGGGAACGTTTCCAGGAGAACAGCTACAACACTTACGCCTCGGTAATCCACAGGAACCACAGGACTGGTCGCGAGTGGTTCGTGGCCCTCAATAAGAGAGGCAAAGCTAAAATGGGCTCCAGTCCGCGGGTCAAATCCCAGCATGTCTCCACCCACTTCTTGCCCAGGGTCGGCCTGCACGACACGAGCGAGCGAGGCTTCACCATCACAGACAGGAGCAAAGAGAGGAGGAAAGCCCCGCCGCCACCTCCGCCCAAACCTCCTCTGGCGAGGGCCAACGTCCATGCAGGAGCAGGACCGAGGCGTACGCAAGTAAAGTACTGGCCCAAGTACCGCTTTGGATAGACGTCATGGGGTTTGGCTCGATCTGGGGCAGTCGAGGTTCATAGACGCTGGACATTTAAGTAATGGACGCCCCCTAGAAAACTGACAATGGTAGTTTATCACATTCAAAGCATTCCGGGTATCTATAAAGTGTGTGATGAACGTCAAAGGGCTGCCAGGGACAACTGTTGAGCTCACCTTTAATGACGCCACCATCCGTGTTTCCTCTTGAGCCTTTTGAGCAAAAAGACAGAAAAGTCATTCATGTCTTTTTGCTAACTAGATTAATGAAAATGTCCTCCCCCGACCATCTAAGGTCTTTATCATTTCCTAGTTTGTAAGGGACTGTACAAAAATAATTATGGGGTAACGGCAGACTAGAACAGGGGATGGGGTATGTATTCTTTCTTTCTGCTCATAAGAGGTTGGTCTGGATTTTATGGGATAGCAGGGGAGAGCTTGCAGTTGTTTTCTAACTCAAGGAAAGGGCCCAAAGAAGATACAAATAATGATTTTGTGTTTTTAAAAAGTGAAATAATTTGTGTACAGTCCCTAAAGTGTTAAAACTCTTCAACAAAGTCCAATGGGTTCACACAGAGTTTGTGTTTAAAAGGAGTTAAGTTATGTCACATGTGACTTATTAATTTATTTTATTTCATTATGTAGCACAAGAAGTGTAATCTGAAAAGTTATTTAAAAATTAAAAAGAAGATGACATTTTAAATACATATAAAATGATTAGGTTATGTGTTTCAGCTTTAAACACTGAAAAATAATTATATAACAAGTATGTGTGCTCTCCCTGTTAGTTAAATGATAAATGATGTGATACATTTAACTCCAAGGCATCTTTTTTAGCCCCTTTTGAGACATTGAGCTCTCTCCAACCTGCCATGGAAAGTGCTGCAAACATGTTTCCTGCCTCAACATACACACCGATCGACTGTCCCCTTTACAAAGACCAGATTTGGGATAATCAACATGGAAACGAGGTCTCGTTCTCTGGAGACTCCCCCCGCCACCTCCTCCACCTCCTCCTCCTCCTCCTGGACAGCTGTGAGGGATCACGGAGAAAACTGTCCATCAAAACTATCATTTTAGCAACCGGCTGTCTACCCGAAAAATCCAGAGTCACGACCTCACGGCAGGGATAAAGATGCCGAGAAAGAGCGGTCACTTGTTTTGGGGAAGGTTGAAGTTGTAGGTGTATCGGATGGCCAACAGCCGTGGGACTTCTCTGGGAGGAAGGCTGTAAAACACGTAGCCCAACAGCCTGAATTTTACACTAAATGCTGTCTTTAATTGTGTGAATTAGGTACATTTTGCAGAAGCATTCAAAGAAATTCAAATTAAAATCATATTGCACTGTCAGAACCTGTGTATTAACCTATGGGGAAATGTTCAGAGTACATAATGTCACAATGTTAGTCACATAAATTCGAGAAAATCTCAAAAACCTGCATCATTTCTTTCTCTATTTCTAAGCTGGTAACAACAAAGTGTAAAAGTACAATACATGTGTCTTTACATTCTGCCTTTACATTGCAATTGTGAGAATTGTGAGTTAGACAAGCTCGTTTAGGGTTATTGATACGGTAGATTTTCCTTTTTGTTCAGAGAGTTCTGCTACCTGCTGGGTGCCACTAATATATTGGTTAATGGGTTTTGGTGTCAGGTCCAGGCCGTGTATTTTTGTGGGTCTGGTCATTTTCTTATCGTCATTTATAACGATGTTTCTGTCTTTCTCTGTCTGACTGTGCTGATAATCTGCTCCCATGTGTTGCAAGTAGATCTGCAAAGCCCAGAGGTAAGAGTATCAAGTGTGCTGCATTAGCCTGGAGGGCTAACTATCAGTAACACATGAAATAATGTTAAAATATAGTTTGTCAGTGCAGTCAGTGTGGTTTGCGTTGGGTCTTTGTAAAAGCGGGTTTAGCCCAGGTTTGGGTCTGTGCAGAACTAGTGCACAAACATTCTTCAAGGATGCAGTATAATTGAAATGTTACAGTAGAAAATGATGAATCTGCATCTTGAACCACATCTGCTCAAAGTGCTGGCTCATAAGAATATCTACCTATCTTGCTATATTTCTAGATCTGCATCCAAAAGGACTAAGACCCGGGAGAGACGCTGGTGAACAAAAGACCAACATCATTTACAGAGAAAGACAAAAATCTTGTGTTTAAGGTTAATACGCAGGTTAACAGTGGAAAAGTATAACTGAACTGTAGATATCTGGACGCCATTTGTTTTTTAATGATCTTGTGTGTCCTCATCATGTTTATCGTCCTCGTACACGTCCCAAAGAAATATTTTTCTGTACCAGAATTTCTTTTCTTTTATAAAAACGTATGTATGAAAGGTTTTTATGTTAAATGAATATTAAAAAATGAATATATCAGTGGATATTCGTATTCTTATGATGCCAAACCTGCTCGCTCGAGTTTGTGTTGGACGAGTTTTAAGAAGCTACTCTCTTTTAATGAATGCTTAATTGCGTTGCAGGTTATTCGTGTTAAAATGAGACATCTGTGCTGAAAAATGTGAGGAATGTTTTATTGAAATAACAAAAAGAAGAGGAACTAGTCACAGAAAGAGTCCAGGATCGCGGTGGTCGACTGATGAAAGACAGGTGTGTGTGTGTGTGTGTGTGTGTGTGTGTGTGTGTGTGTGTGTGTGTGTGTGCTGACAGGACTGCGTTGGCTGATGTTCTCCAAATCCTCTGAGGTCATGACAGTTTTTACTTTAGTGTAAAACAGGTCCAAGTGCTGATTACTGACCGACGTTTTTCATGTCACATCTCTCTTTCTTTAATTAAGGTGGATTAAAGCATCATTAGAGTTTCCCCAGAACTGAAAGCCTTTTAAGTTTGGATGTCATCCTTCATTCAAATAGTTCTGGAGACATATTTGTTAAATAAATTAGGACACACTGCAGATTTCAGTCTCAGGGTACAGCCACTGAAAAGTACTGTATATGCATATTTAATGCTGTGGAACAAGTTTAAATGTGGTTTCTAATGTTACTTTATGTTTCCAGGCCTGGTTGACTGAGGAGCTCTGTCGGAGCTTCACAATAGTTTGTCACAATAGTCTAAACTAAAATGGCCAATAAGTAAGTATATTTACATTCTGTGTGAAACAGTGAACCTGACCTCTGATGTTAAACTAATCTAGTTGAATGAATGTTTTATAAAACCCTTTAAGGATGTCACTAAAATGAACCTGCAGGTTACAGAGCCGAAAGATCAAACCTTACACTTTGTAAAAACACAGACCCAATAAAACACCATACAGAACAATCACAGCCACCACAACACAAACAACAGAAGAACAACACAAAATTCACACAACCAACAATCCCAACACCGCGAACAACCAGCAACTGACTTTGATAAACTTTTAGTAGAAAATCAGGCAACATGAGTGAGAAAGAGCAAACACCATGAAAGAGACTGTAAGATCAACAGAGGTTGGGCATTCATTATTCACACTGGCATTAAATAATAAAGTGGGTCTTTATTTCTAGGTAAGAAAACACTTGGTGACCTCAGAACTGAGACGACGCTTGCGTGACAGTTAGTCTTTATTTAAAGTTGATCTTGAAGGAGCAGGTTCCTTCGTTAACCGCTGCCCACCTGCCTGCCGTCTGCCTCCACTTCCTGTTGTCCTATTTGTCCGCCATGTTGACCATAAGTCCACGTGGTTGTTGCGTTAGGGCACATTCCTAAAAAAACCTCACTTTCCGTGGACGTCATCGCACAGAGCCGTTAAAAGTCATGCTGAATGAGACTATTTAAACAAAATGATAATAAAAGATGATAATGACGGCCAAGAGTCACAGTATTTGTGTAAATGGAGCTGAGGACGTTTTATTCTGAATGTTTACCCACTGAATGTTTTATTCTGTATTTTACAGACAGTCAAGGTGCCAGAGTGTAGGTTTGCCAGGAGTTGGGGATTGACATCAGGGCACCTCGTACATTAGTCACGCTTTAGGCGTACATGTAGTACCTTTTCCAGCAGTGATACAGAGATGAGTTACTTTTAATTCTAATTAGTTGAATTTAATGATTTACAATGTTTACCTTCTGAAGGAAGACCCACTGTAATGACATGGCACAAACATGCTTAGATTAAGCATCTACAGCAAAATATGATAAAAGAAGAACAAACAACTGCTACACTTTGCTAAATGTTATATTATAGGTAGGATTTGGCACAGAACTTGAAGGCTTTGTCTCAGGAAGTTGGGCCACTCTTGGGAGTGCACATTATGCATTTTAAAGGTATGATTTCTCTCTACAGAGGCATTTTTGGCAACAGGATTATAATTGCTCTGCCAAACAAAAAACTTATGTAGGTCTATGAATTATTTCTGAACTGCTCATTACTATTTTAGTAATATTTCGACTATTGTTGTTGTTGTTATGGGCCTCCGTTTGGTATTTGAGGCGCGTGTGTGTTGACTTCCGCTTCCTGTGACGTACAGGTGAGACGGTTGCCATAGAAGCCCTTAACAACACAGACAGCGTGAAGATGGAGTACAACACTGCCGCTCGTTTTCACGATTCTCTAACGAAATGTAACGTCTACGAAGATTATCTCGACTCCAAAGTCACGCCCATGGATTTATTTTACTTAAAAGTGAGTCACTCTGGTACAAACTGTTAGCTTAGCGTTAGCTATCTTTCCCTACCTAACCCAGGTTCCGTTCTGTTTTGTACACCACGTCAGAACCGCATTGACTAAGCTATCCGTTTAAGGTTATCTTAGTAAATCTGTAGCTGTTCACGTTATTAAAATATCATTTTAAACTTTTCAAAAATCACCCAGACCCCTTCTTTGATTCGGCATGTACCAAATCATCCAACTAGTTAAATATACGACATTATTTGGTTCAGATTCGTTGCTTTCAAGAGAGCAGCAGCTAGCTAACGTCCTGGTGCAATAAGACTATGGAGCAAGAAACCCGATTTTACAAGTTGATTTTTTTATTGGTTATTTGCCGTTTATTAGGCTTAGTATTTGCCGTATTGAATATAGTATCCATAAGATTAATAAATTGATATATTGAACGTTTTACGAGGTATGCCTTTCTTGTTGGTGAGCAAAATAGCACACTTGCCAAAATTCTGAATGGAATCTGGCGTATGGTCCTCTTTATACTCAAAACGAGGTATTTAGTGGCTACTTTACCTGTCTCACGTGTGCTCACTTTAAAGTGGACAATGCGTTTTTTATTCTCGCTGTTTCTGGTTTCCTGGACAGTTTTCATGAACTTCTGCCGCACTTTATGTGGAGTTGCACAAATGCAGGCTTTGCCATGGGGACACGTTTTGTTGGTGTAGTGTGTGTGGTCGCACGCTAGGTGGCAGTCACACATAGGTTTGGTGGCAGGGCTTTAAACTGTGGGTCATTTAAAGTTTGCTTCATGACACAAACTCGATGTATTAGTGAAGTTGATCTTACAGTTAGGTCTCTGCTCCTCACCACAGTTACTCTAGTGTGACCATTAGGATTGAACATCCCAGATTTACAGAGACATTGAGACTACAAGTCCTGGAAAAGCTTTAAAATGATTCAGATTGTCTAGTCTCAGCTTTACAAATGCTGCTGTCACCTGAAATGTATCCACCGTTATGAGCATGTTGGCCTCAAGAGCACTGATTTATTAAATATCAGTGGAGACTTTTAGATTTCCATCTATATATCTGTGTTTTTCGTGCAAGAGGAAATGTCAACCTATACGTTTAAAATCTATCTTCACACCAACAGTTTACTCTAAATCAAGTTGTTAGTCTTAGGTGTCTTCTGTGGTATAAACGTTTGTATGAACAGGCTTGAATTGAACCTGCTCATCAGAAATGGGCAGCCCTGCTTTTGCCCAGCAGGTGGCACACTTGCTTACTAAATGCCCAGCTGCTGCAATGGCCACTTTTGTTTGAACACCTGTGTCCACACAGAGGAGAACCTCTCATATCTGACCTGATAATCAGCTGCAGTCGATCACTATCAAACTCACCCACCCCTGTGTGACACAACTCAGTCAGCCCGGCTCATCTAACCTGTGCAGTCATGCTGATGAAGCCCACATGTGGATAAATCAGCTCATTGCAAACCTATTTTTCCTGGTGATGTTATTTAGGACTCGCAACAAACTATGACTACGAACTCATGAAAGAGGTTTCGTCGTGCCAGGAAAGATGTTGGAGTATTAGTGCAGGTCCTGGTGTGTCCACTGTAAGACGCAGCTCATTCAAACAGACTCACTCAATGAGCCTTGAAAACGAAGACAATGATTTTCAGGCCAATTTTAGGACCAGCAAATGTCTGAGACTCATTTCTGGTGAGCCACATGAAAGCTGAAGGAAAATAGAACTTTTCCTCTCGGGCGCGGACGCCGGCCCGGCTGCTGGGAGTTTGGGTTGGAGGACATGTGGCCGGAGCTTTGATCTGACAAGCCGCAGGATTTGACAGCGAGATTAGTTTTTTACATGATGGCTTTACGGCTTGGCTGTAATGACAGCGGGGTCCGCAGACGGTGATTGGAATAATGTGGCAAACGATCCCTGCAGAGGCACTGACACATGCAGGCACACACACTGTCGGCATGAAATCACACCAAACCCACCCGACTACATCTGAAGCGTGTGGTGTTCACTTCCATATTTGGGCGAGGGAAGTGAAATAACAATTTAAAACCAAAGGTCAGAGTGGTGAGTAAGTCCTAAACCTCACTGTCTGCATGTGCACCGGTGTCCTCGTGGTGACTGCTGAGCTGGACCTGAATCCAGGATGTTGCAGAAACTGGATCAGAAAACAGAAAACGAAGCATTTGAATCATTTGTCAAGCAAACAAGCCAAAAACCCTCCGCTTGCAGCTTCTAAAATGTGCGGATGTGCAGCTGTTCTCGGTTTGAAATCACTGTACATTGAATATCTTTAGGTTTTGGACAAAACAAGCAAAAGGACGTCACCTTGAGCTCTGCGACATTTAATACTAATAGAAATAATAGTTGCAAAAAATCACTGCAATCACAGCTTATCCTGCCAGAAGGCTGACAAGATCTGCCAATCTGCAGCCCTGCCTGCAGGCCGTGTCCCCTCTCCTTCACTGACTCCTCTCCCTTCTCTCTGTTCCCTCGCAGAGCAGGGAGTTGGCCCGTAAGCTGGTGGAGCACGGCCACAAGGGCACGGTCCTGAGCAGGGAGGAATTTGAGGAGAGGAAAGCAGCTGCACAGGCTGCCGAGGCTGCGAAGAGCAACGCTTTCTACAACCGGAGCCGGCCAGTGTGAGTTAAACTCTCCCCGACCGTGCTCACAAACTCACACATCAATATCAAGGTCTCTGCCTCTCTCTGTTAGTGTTCTGTGGTGTGAAAAGAATCATATTGTAGATGAGTGATCGTCAGGTTTCTCCCCAGGTTCTCTGTCTCGGCCTGAAGCTGAGAGCTCCCTGTGCATCACTTTCTGTAGCCTTGACATCAATTATACACCCTTTTTCTTTAAATTAATAAAAAAAAATTGTGGGGTGTTATGTGAGATTTCAAATGTCCAGGATGTCAAAAATAGTTCTTCAGACGGAGGGTTGCGAAGACTTTGACCCCCTGTTAGACTGTTGTGGAGCTCAACACTGGCTAGCAGCTCAGGGGCCTCTGCTGTAGCTGACCCTGACCTCTGACCTCTGACCTCCCAGTGTCAGAGCAGCCGCCTGCAGTCTGATTAAGTATTGGGTTATTGTTGTTGTTGATTGCATAGCAGGGTCAGTGGGAAGATGCAATTAGATGCTGATTTAAAGTGGTGCAACTCTTCCATTGCTAGCTAGCTTACAGCCAGCGTTCCCACGGCCATGACATTCCTGGAAAAGGTATAAAATTACAAATGACTTGAAATTAACAGAATGTTTTGGAAAAGTTTGGAGTATACAAACCAAAATATCTAACATAACGCAAAATTTGTTCCTGGTATTACAAATTAGAAACGGACTAATCACTATTTAAGTCCCACAGTTGCCTGTATTTGACACAAACACTCAGTGTTGCTGCATCTTTTCTTTTCTTCCCGTGGTTGTGAGACTTCCTGCAACGAGCGACAGCAGCAGTATCTAGAGAAAGACGGCAGGCGTTCTGCTCTGCTTATCAACGCAGGTTGTAAAATCTGCATCTTATGTTGTCGTATCTGATGCGGTGGCAGTTTGAGCAGCTTATATAATCCCTTCTGATGACACTTTACAGAAGAGAGGACACATGGGAGTCAGTCCTACACAAACAAGTCTGCGTTCAAATCAAACCTGTCAACACAAACAAAGCTACAGACTGGAGTCCTCTATAAACTGCCCCTCCTGAGCATGAGAAGCCAGAGCAGACTCCACATAACACACACACAGGGTTTTGGAGGTATCCAGACATTTACCTGCTAGGTGTTGAATTTGATTGAACCCTCAGATGCTTATCCAAATGTGCAGATGCCCCCCCCTCACCCAAACGTCTGTGAACATCAGTGACACTGGTGTAACGGGAGCCTCCACACCTGCAGTTACAGTGATATTAGGCCACAAAGCCTTTCATCTTGTCCCAACAGGATCACGGCAGTTTGTTCTGCAGCCATGCAGAGGCTGTGGTCCTGCAATGTGTTTGCATGTGTCCCAGCTGCGTTTCACAGACTCCACACTGACAACATCCAGGCAGACTGATTTTAAAGGAATAATCCACGGAAAATTGTATCTTTTGAGTGTCAAATACTCGCCCGGCATCGGTTTGAAAGGTGGCTCTGAAATGTTTGCAGTGATCCAGAGTCGCAGCAAAGTGAAGCATCTTAAAGTCTGCAGGAATTACAGGGATTTATTAGACCTCTAAACACTTTTTCATCATTACTGTGCTCCAGATCTTTTGGTCGGACATGAAATGATGGCTCCTTGACGTTCTGGAGCCGTACTGAGCATGACCGCTCCCCTAACACTAGAGAACAGAGCTACATGTTGCTGGGTTAAAGTCTGCGGCAGCGGCTCAGCGCTACAGGAAAAAGGAAATGCCCCCATTTTCAAAGCAAATTTAATAAAGAAACACACTTTATAGTAAAACATGTTCATATTTCTCAAAGAGAGGTATCGAACTATCGTTTTGGTGTCAATAGCAAAAGTCAGGAACTGAATCCACAGGTATGGGAAAAAAAGACTAGTTTCTATAGAAGTTTTGATGCTTTTTTATACGTTTATACTGTTGTGAATCAAAGATATCTGCAGCTGATATTCCCGCTGTGATTAAACAGGGTTTTCTAAAGCTCAGGGATGATTCTTCAAACTGCATGTCAAAAACTCAAACATATTACAGTTCCCATCATCCCATCAGCCAGAGAGAAGCAACAGATCCAGATACATATACATATATATATAGGAAAGGTGTTTTTCTTTCAGATGCTGTCACAACCATTACAAAGCCTCAGTCGGACCTCGGAGTGCAAAACCAGTGTAACGTAGTTTTAACCAGGCCCACGTGTTTAATGAGCGTCAGCACCAGAGTAGTTTCCCGTCGGCCTCTTTATTTTGAATTCAACAGGAGCCGTGAACAAAAACCACTTGGTGAAACAATGAGGAGAGATGTTTGGTTCCAGGGTTAAAGCACTGGCCCAGGCCACCCTGCGTGGCACAGATTTAAATACTAAATCATCTGAAAATAGCCTTTCCTGGCTCGCTCTGCTGTGTCATTTTTGGCTTTATCGATTACAGTGTGCCTTCTTTTTCACCAGCACTCTGCAGCAGACGCACACACTCGTGCGCTGCTGGAGAAGACATCAGTCATAAGAGTTTTACAGCCTGTTGTCCCGAGCCGGCCGGACGGCAGCGAGTGTTTGAATCCTCTCCGAGGTAATTAACCAGCGGGGTTGTGTTATTTGAAAAGGAAAACACTGATCCTATTGAAGCTAAATGACAAATATTAAAAGTACCCCTGTAAATAATCACCTGCTGCCTCTCATGATGCGACCTGAGAGAGAGTTTCACCTGCTGTTTGGATTATTGCTTCAGTGCCAACAACCTGTAGGCGACCATAAGCCCACATCATTTCAAATCTTTCTATTTTTTGATGTGTGAGTTTTGAACTAATTAAAAGCTTTCATTGCTTTTCCACACATGGAAATTTGACATCTCGCAAAAAAAAATACAGAAAAAAAAGAGCTTTGGCAGACTTTTCCCGTCAAAAGTGGCACGTTTGAGCTGCGTCCTCCGCTCTCTGTCTGAATGCAGATCGCTCTTTCCTCTGTGGTTTTCTGATTGGACTTACACCGGCGCGGGGGGGGGGGGGGGGGG
>JAVQJL010073237.1:0-14960 GCA_036024295.1 Nannoperca obscura | reverse complement strand
GGATTTGCCTGTTTCTGCAACGCCTGCTGCACCCTCCTCCTCCAGCAGCAGCAACCCAGTTTCACAAACCACCGTGAGCACGCACGCACGCACGCACACACACACACACACACACACACACACACACAGTACCCTCACACTTCTCTGAGCCTGGCTATAAAGTGGATTGAGGGTGCAGACTAGTGAATACAGAGCCTGCAGAAAACAGACTCTAAACCAATTACAAAGGGTGTTGGAGAGAAGAAAGGAGGTGTGTGTGAGAGAAGAAGTGTGCTGTAAGTGGAGAGCACTTTTCGTATTGATAATCCATCTTGTGACACATGGATATATGGATTTTGTGGCTCTTTACATAGTTGCCTTTGTTTATCCATTTATAATGGTGCAGGCACATTTTCTTCTGATAACTGGATCATTAGCCGTGTTTGTGCTGTGCATACTTTTTCACATTAAAGTTTAAACATGTCTCTCAGTGTTCCTATGGATCATGTTGACATTAAAATGCTCCACTGCCACATACTACAGAACCTATTAAGCACTGCATGTCAGAAATTATAGTTTTAAACCTTTTTGTATCTCCAGAATGGTTTAGGGAAAACCACTTGATCTTCCCAAGGGTGGTACCAAAACAATTCAGCTCTTTTTGCACACTTATACTACTTTTGTTATGTGTTTATGCCAGTGGTTTTAGTTGTAGGGTCTAATTAAATGAGTTAACACTGAAGTAGTGTATTTTACTGCATTTTAAATTACCTCTGTTAATCGCGTTTAGACCAAAAACAGTGTGTTTAACAAATTGATAGTGGCTGCTTTGGTTGTATATCGGGTACGGCGAAATTGTTGCAGCGACCTCTGTAATGTGTGACCGCAGTGGATGTTGTCACACTTTCTTGTGTGTGTAGTGAGTAGTCGAGAATGTGCCTCAAGGTCACAATTTCTGACATCATCGGACCACGTGACCCTACCGTATCTGTATCGTTTTCACCCGTTAAAGACACTAAATAACATTAATAACAAACAACCACTTGCAACAGCGTGCCCTGTGATCAGACATTAAGGTGACATCATACCGTTGTATGATGTCACCTTAGAAAGTAATTTACCAGAAATGTGTGCTAGCACATATTTGATTGGCCAATACTGGATTATCCCACATTATGCTGAGCCAGGTTCAAGGTTTTCGCCGGATCCTTCTGCACTGTGGCCGCATACAAACTGATATCTTATGGGGCTATTTATAAGAAACAGTCATTCAGCAAGGAAGAGAAGAGTAATCTACTTCATATAAAACTATGTAGTTTAAACTTTGTTGTTTGGATTGAGATTTAATCTAGTGATCCTAAAAAAACAAACAAACACAATTCTACTGCTCCTTCTTTTTAAGTGTGATGATCTGCTAAAACTCAGTCCCCATGAAATGTAACAAAATATTGTGATTTTTGGAGTGTGACTGTTGGCACGCAGCTATTCGATTGAGCCACTTGGTGTTGTGTCACAGCCACTGCTTTCAATTTTAGCAACATCCAGTGGCTGTTTTGTCATTCTATCATTTAATCGATTGGTTATGAGGAGTTCTGCTCTTGTAGACAGGTGTGTTATAATCCTAAAACAGTGAAACTGCTTAGCTAGTCATATCTTGCCACCAATGACATGCTTGTTGTATGCATGTATTGATTCATGTGATGCTTTGCTGCAGCTTTGTTTGTCATCAGCAGCTCTTACTGTGTCTGGGTCTTTTCAGCATGCCCTCTTCTGCCGACAGAAAACCACAGCTCCACTTATTCCCAATGAGCACACACCTGATGATGCCAAGCCGTGCATTGCCGCCCCAGCAGAGAAGAGCCCCTCCTCCAAAGAGGAACACCCTCCTGTCTCAAAGGTCCCACCCCTGGCTTCACCCGAGACTGATCCAGAACCATCCCTCGCCAAGGACAAAACCCATTAGCTGCATAAGGGGGCGGCTCTTGTCGTAGTCACTCCCCCCAACGTCCTGCCTGGTCAAGAACTTCAACATTATGAATCAATGTCTGATTACTGTGCGGGTGACTCAGTTATTCTCCGACTCCTGCCCTACATTCCACCAGAAGAGGAGAGCTTTTGCTGCAGCTCCTCCTCTTCCCTCCTCTCCCCACCAGTAGCAGCAGAGCTGTTTGATTGACACTTCAGCCTGCAGAAGGGGGAGTCATTTAATGGAGAGTCAGCAGCTTCCTCTGTCTCCTGAACACTGCATGGAAAAGACACGCAGGGGGAGAAGCTGCTGGGAGAACTGCAGAGGAGAAAAACACTCCAAGCGATTGACCTGCGGGCTGCTCTGATTGTCAGTACTACTTTTGTTCTTTATTTAAAATTGCATAATGACATTTATTGTGAGAGGCCAGTACAAATATACTCATTGCAAGTGTCTGGCAAAGACAATGTAACTTCTGGACATGTATAAAACTTCATAGATAGTCCGTGTTCTGTTGTGTGCACATTACAATCCCCTATGCAAACCATGAGAAGGCTGGACGAGCAGCTTCTTAATGAGAGTGGACAGAAGGGTAACAGCTGTAAGTTTAGTACACACGATGTCCGGGCAGGGGGAGGACATGCAAATCCTTAGCTGAGATATCCTAAAGGCTCCTTCCAGGCAAGTCAAAATCTACCTTGTATTCTGATATTGCTGCATTCAGTACTGTGTTACTTACGCGCATCTTTTTTTTTTTTTTTAAGTGATCTGATCCAGACCAACGCCTGTCCTTCCATTTTTATATAAGGGTGCAGTGTGACATCGGTGCTCTAAATTAAATGAAGTTATGCTTTACGCACAGTTAAAGTCTTGTGTCCAGCAGACGCTTCTCCAGAGTTGGTGTGCGTGAGAAAAGGCTTGACTTCTGATGATAGTAGACACTTGTAGTAACAGTGCCTTATCATAACAGTTGCACTATCAAATGCAACTGAGGTCAACTACCAGAGAAGCCCTTGAAATCTGTTGTAACCACTAATACAGAGTTAAATGAGAGAGGCCAATGTTTGTACACAAATTAGTCCAGTGGTTCTCAACCTAGGGTTTGGGACCCCCAGCAGGGGTTGCAAGATAAATGTACATAAATAAAGGAATAGTTTGACATTTTGGGAAATAGCTTATTTGCTTTCTTGCAGAGTTAGATGAGAATACTGATACCACTGTCATTTCAGTAAGCTGAATATGAAGCTATAGCCAGGAGATGGTTAGCTTAGCTTAGCATAAAGACTGGAAACAGGAGGAAACAACTAGCCTGGCTCTGTCCAAAGGTAAGAAATCAGCCTGCCAGCACCTCTAAAGCTCACATTATTTCTCATTTGATTGTGTCCAAAACAAACGTTTTGTGATTTAACAGCTGAAACTCTTTCCTGACTTTCTGTTGTTTTTACATTTTTGTTAAATGTTTTAGGTGTAAGTTTTATCTTTGGACAGAACTAACCAGCTGCTGGCTGTAGCTTTGTGTTTAGCATACAGACATGAGAGTGGTATTGATGTTCTCATCTAACTCTCAGCAAGAAAGCGAATAGAACGTGTATTTCACAAAGTATTCCTTTTTAAAAGGATTATTTTAAGAAGTTTTTTTCTTAGTTTGAACTGGTCACAGCTGGCAAAGGAATGCAACCTGTGATGAGAAATTGCGGCGTTTTAAGGTGTCAGATCTTAAAGGTTGGGGACCACTGAATTAGACCTTGTGAAGTAAAAACTAAGCCATTGTTGAATTGTACATACTGTAGTTATAGCAGGTATAGATATACTGAAAATTTCTGATCGGTGAGGAGGAAAGATTTCAGCAAAGTTTTGTTTTATTCTTTAAGCATTAAGTGCGGCAACTGTTTTTTAATTATGCTGCCTGAGAGCTTGAGCACCTTCTCCTGCAAACTGGAGCTGATCTTCCTCTTGAGTCCTCACTCTCCCTGCAGTTGTCTGCCTCCTCCTTTTGTAAAAAAAAAAATGGCTCTCATATTTAACTCTTCTCTCCTTTTCCTTGCATTTTTCCTGTGAAAGTAATTCCTACAGTACGCCCAAGACCGAAGCCGCTTCCACTGTCGCCGTCTGTGGCAGGCTCATTATCGCAGAGAACAAAGCCAAGGCAGAGTGAGAAAGACGCTTGAATCCTTTCTGTTCACACATCTGTGTATTTCAGACAGAGCCAGCCTTTAATGTGGCTCCAGAAGTTGTTTTGTTTTGGTTGCAGATCACTCGAGGGGACAGCATCCACACCCACAAAGACAAATGAGAGAAAGAAGAAAATCTTATTTTTAGTATTTAAATGATGTTAGCTGATAGCGAGAGTTTGTAATAGTGATTGTGCTGTATGCAAGACCGAGTTAGTGTTTGTGAAATATACATGTGTAGAAATTCCAGTGTGTCAACAGCATCATATCAGATTCTGAAATCTGCCCGAGATTTATTATAAGACTCAAAATGGTGACAATTTCTTCTAATCTCCTAATTTCTCCGTTAACTCCAAAAGTATTTGACAAACAAAGAGTGGAAAATACATTTGACTGTTGGCAGCTGTATGAGTTTTTTCATTGTACCATAAATTTTGTGGTGCAGTTTAAAGCTCAAGACTGATATTTAGACACTTTCAGAACTGAAAAGCAGAAACTAAGCCAATTTTTGTCATCTGTTGATGGTTTAGTTGATTAATTGATTAATTGTTTGGACTATGTAATGTCAGAAAACAGTAAAAAGTTAATATATTTAAGTTTTTCCAATCCAGTCCAAAACACAGATATTCAATTTACTATCATAAAATGTGCAATCTTTTACATTTGACAAATCTGGCACTTGCAAATCAATTTTCTGTTGGTTGACTAATCAATTAATCAACTAATAGTTTCAGTTGTAAATGAATCCTTTATTCTTTATATTATTGACTTTCTCTATACTCTGAAAAGAAAATGAGACACATCTCCGTTGGAAGAAGCTGTTAAGCGTGTGGCAGTATTGTTTCTGTGAAGTAAAAAAAATATAACTGCTGAGAAGTATAAAACCAAGAGCAGTTTTTAAAGCTGAACTTTCTTCAACAAGCTTTCTTTCTGGAAAGTATTTGAAGACAGTTTGGTGTATTTGACCGCTTTGCATTGCTGTCACCGAGAAGCAAGAATGTATGTGATTGATATTGGATAAAAGAAGGGACGTTTGTGTTGAAATCTTGTGAAACAGTTTCAGAGCAGATTTTAAAGGGACGGTCGAACTTTGATTTTTAGCTGTAAAGTTTTGCAGACTGTAGAGCCGACCCGAGCTCTTGTATGTATGATTCCTGTATTAAAATGCCAGGACGTGGTCAGATCTGAATGCTCTGATCAGTCTATTACATAGCATTATGTATACAGATACAGTACTATACCATTGATGGAACTCTTTATGTTCACTTTGTTTAGTATCAACACTGTGACTGTATGTATTTCATTCAGTTTACTTCACTTCTTTTTACATGATCAATGTGTCTGGTAAATAAACAATATTGTCTTATTATTATTTGTCTTTTAAAAGAGGTTTTCTTTTAGATGGGAGTTCCTGGTGTAAGAAATCCCGAAGAGACAGCTCAGCTCTCAGTTTATCCACTGTTATTAAATATTCAACTGAGGACTTGTTTTCTATAAAGGCATATTTGTGACCCTGGGTAATTACAAACTGTAGTATGAATTCAGTTTTCTCCAAAAAGGTTTTCTCAACCACTTTGGTCCTGACTGAAATCTCAACAACATGGATTGACATGAAATTTGGTTCACACATTCACAGTCCCATCAGAATAAATTGTAATAGCTTTGGTGATTCCTTCACTTTTCATCTAGCACATATTTGAATTTGTCCAATATTTAGTTTTATGTCCAAATACCTGCAGAACTAATGGCATTCCCATCAGCCTCAACTGTATTGCTAATAATAAGCAAATGTTAGCATGATGACAAGCTAAGCTAAGACAGTCACCATGGTAAACAGCTGTGCCTGTATGTCACAGAGCTGCTAACTAGCCCCCTGCAGGACGCTCTTATCCACTGCGTGAGAGACAGGATACATCTGAGATGACAGGAAGAAGCCCACATATTCTATGTATTCATATTTTACACAACAATTTGTATTCTTTTGCTTTAGCTTATTTTAATTTTTTTTATTTTGAATTCTATTGAAATGTGTATTTTTATATTGCCATGTGCTTCTTTTTTAATGCTTTTTATATCCGGTGTAAAACACTCTTAAAGTCTACGTCAGGGGGTGAAATTAGTTTTGTTGTCATGGAGATGTCTCAGTTGTTAGTTTTATATTTGGATCATGTGATGACAAATGTGCAAACTCCATTTCCTGCTTAAGACTAAGATGTGGTTGAAAGCTCTGGAAGAAGATAGTAAGTGGACCTCGCGTTAATTTAGCCAAAATAACTTATCATATAGATTTAAAATAATGAAATTGGATGGTGTTTCATTAACTTGCTTGAAGTTAAAGCATTTAAAAATGATAGTAATAATTAATAGATTACATTAACATCTCACTGAATTGTTTTATTCAAATTCTATTTACAGCACCGTTAACTTCATCATGATAACGTGATAGAAATCAGTGCAACACACCTCATAACACTTAAGAAACACAAAGCAAACTACTTACAGTTACAATTCAAGTAGTTATAGGAAAAATATCAAAATATTTTACATTCATATTTGTATCAGACTGCACTACATGAAAACGTTTAAGACCGGGTCGTGACGAAGAGAAAGTAAACCTTAATGCTCACATGAAATCCTCCGTCGGAAACAACAATCATTATTTCTACAGTTTAACATCAAAAACAGCGTACCCACTTGTGCTGCTTGCTCAACAGTACTAGCAAACCAATAGAGAGCATCATGTTATATTCAGTATTTCAACCTTACATTGGGTTCCTACCACCAGTCCACTCTCTCATATAGAAGAGACATTTTAATGGCATTAAATCTCCGTCCACAAAGTCCCTGAGAACCAGGAATAAAAGAAGTTTGAGTATTTTCCGACCACTTCTCACGATCCTTCGTCCACCGTCAGCTCCTGCAGCTGCTCCTGCAGAGCATCCAGCTGCTCTGTCTGGTTCTCCTCTAGCTGTTCTGATTCCTCCTGGTTGGTCTGCTCCTCCGATGCTCCATCCTGGAGTTCTTCCTCTGTCTTTGGCTCCTCACGTCCGCTCTCCAGGTTCTCAGAGCTCTCGAAGCAGCCTGAATCCCTCGGCTCCTTGGCAGCCTCCCCAGATCTGTCCTCCTCTTCTGGCTCTGACTCTTCTTCAGCTACACATGGACAAAGAGGATCACATTTTAATACAGACCGGCTCAATACAATACTTGTTTTATTCATCCGGGACTCTGAGAGGTCCTTTCATCTTGTTCAGCTTCAGAGACAAACTTGTCTGTGAACAAATACAAAAGCATCAGTACTGTAAATATGCTCGAATTACTCTGACTGTGGGTGTTGTCACAGTGCTTTTTACAGCCACACTAGGGGCCGCTGTAACATGATCTTTCAATCAAATGTGCGCTTTTTGTTGAGTTTTGATCCTCCCTGGTCTCTTCATTACAGCTAAAGTACATTTTTGTGTTTTTCACAAATCAAAGTAAATGTTCATCTTTCTGGGATTCTTTGTTTTTGCTCCCCCAGTGTATGTGTGTGTGTGTGTGTGTGTGTATTTCAGATTAATTTCAGAATTAATAGTAAATCTTAAAGAAATGTGCTGCAATTTGTCATTATATTTTGCAATGGTTTTAAATAAGCTCGAACTCAAAATAATAATTAGTAGGAGAGATAATACTTCATCAAAATCAGAGAAGGATGCTCAACTGTAAACTGTAATTCTAGTTGAGTCAGGAATTATGTGTGGCATCATCTCTGAGAATAATATATTAATATTAAGAGATAATACAAGTAGATAATATTTACTCATAATAATAGAGATGTAGCTGAGATTTAATAAATGGTTTTAATGGATATAAAATAGATTTTTTTCTTAAACAAATGGAGGGTCAAACAGTCCCAGTCAGGGTGTGTCACAGTGTGTAATGTCTTGGTCTCAGTATTAATCTCAATGCAGATTTGAAGAGACAAACAAGAAGGTACAGCACAGTCAACATCAAATACTGTATTGCTGCAGCTAAATGTAACAACATAAAGCTGCTGTTCCAGGACCAGTGATCAAATCAGGTTTAATGATTTGTCTGGAGCTCAGACAAGCCAAGATATCAGAGCAAAGTCGGATTTGAGCCTCACTAGAATCTATGACTGTAATTCTGAAAAAATAAGACGGCATCATAAAGTATTCCCCAAAGACAGAGTTATTACACTGCCTAAACCTGCAAACTGTCTTTTATTGGGAATTTTTTTCTCAGATTTGATAAAAATTCTGGATTAGAGGTATTTTCTTTTTTCCAGGCAGCAGAGCAGCATCATTGTGAAAGATTATTGCAACTTCACAGTGTGTCAACCTACAGTCTCTCAGCAGTTCAGAGGCGTTCAGGATCTTGGAGCGCTGCTCTGAGTCGGTGATGTTCAGCTCATTGAGGTGAGACTCTTTCAGTCCTGCAAAATCCTCCAGGCTCTGGAAACCGTGCATGGACAGCAAAGAACTGAGCTCCTGAAACACAACAACACAAACACAAACGTTGAGATGGATATCCACGATGATGATGGGGGACAACGAAAACAAGTAACCAGTACTTACAGTAAGACCCATGGTGTCCAGCACCTCCTCCAGGGTCTTGGGTTTGGATTTGGCTCGGCAGGTCTGGCTGTTGCGTTGTCTCCTCCTGGAGGGGGGGCTCTCGTCAGGCAGCAGGTTGACGTAGATGAACTTAAAGGATCCCACTTTGTTGTTGAGCTTCCCTGTCCATGTCCCCACGGGTGGCTTCTCAATGATGTAGATGATATCTCCTTTCTGTAAAAGAGAGAGACGTTTCATAAAACTTTGTGTACTGTTATTGTATGATTTGCAACGCAGTGACACAATCCCCACTGCAATTGTGTTTTTTTTGCAAGCAAGCAGCCAGTAATGGGTCATGTAGTTTAAACTCTGCCTTGAAGAGTAATAATCAAAACGCCCCATCTTGTTTCCCTCGGTTAACAAGCTCCCTGGAGGACGAGTAGAAGAGAAAGCAGAAAAGGCCCTGGGCCAAATCAGGGACAGCGAGGAAGATGTCCCCCCCCCGAGACTCACTTGAAGTTTGAGCGACTCCACATCATAGGGGCTTGGAGTGAAGTCCGTGTGGACCAGAGCGCGGCCGCAGAAAGGTCCGTTGTAAGAGATGCCGTTCTCTTCCAGTCTCATGCTGTCCCTTTGGCAGTATCCACTGTCCAGGCTCTGTCTGTCACTACCTGAGGTGCACAGATAAGAAGCATCCTGAGCCTTCAGAAATTTGTGGTTTAGGAGAATTTTTGCCACAAATGTCTGCACATGAATGGATATATGAGAGTTTGAGAAATATAAGTACCATGTTGATGGCACATTTGGAGCTTTACTTATGTCAAAAGATATTAATGTATTCATGTTGCACTATCTGTATTAATTGTTTTGTCATTTATTTGTCTTGCTTCAACTTGGGGGATTAGCATGCTCTAGGTTTTGGTAATACAGTTCCCATAATGCTCTGGGGGATATAAACAGGAAGTATAATGTTGCCATGGAGTCTGAGTTAACAAATATTGGCTAACTCACTGACTCCATGAAATATTGGCTAACATTTTGGCAAATTGGCACCATCAAAAGTAAGCTGGATTAGCTATTAGCGCTTCCTGTTTTCAATGTACCTATAGAGCAACAAACAAACGCTGGATTACTTTGATACCGAAGAAAACTTGAACACATGATGCTTTTCAGGCAGGTTATGAAGGAGTGTCTTTTTCTGGGGGGTTTATTTATTTATGGATGTTTGAGATGATGACTTCATCGGGAAGAGTCACGCCAAATCTAAAAATATGTTTATCGTGTCTGTGTTTAGACTGAGTTATGTCCCCCCTTCGACTCCCCCTCGCAGTTTGAGAGCATCTGTTTACAGGGACAGGGATGTTCGCTTACTGCCTGAGAGCTGGCGGGTGATGGGGCTGGGGGCGGTGTCCTCTGACCCTGTGGAGCACACAGACGTCCTCTGCCCTGCACTCAGATCTGGAAGCCAATCAGCAGAGACCGGAGACAGGTCCTCTCCACTCTCACCCTGGAGGTGAGTGCAGGTCAGAGGTCAGTTCACCTCCAGTTCACTCAATTAATAATGCTGAATTGAAACTGAAGGTCACATAATGATGACGTTTTACAGTAATGACATATTTAATATGGATCCCTGAAACTGACATAATGTAGCAAAATGTTATAAGACAAGTAAAAAATATAAACTAATGTGGGCCAAGAAAAAAAAGCTGTAAAACAAATAAAACAAAATAAGCTAATGAAAATTAAATACAAGAGTAAAATAAAGTTTTCTATACTATTTCTATTGATGTATTTTATATTTTTTGACTCATCTGATAACCTTTAACTACGTTTTGTTACAGTTTTGGAGCTCCGTAATTTAACTGATCTCTTTAGGAAAGTCATTATTGCTTAAATTCTAAAAAGAATTGGTCAATATGAGCTTCAAGGACACATTTTTCAACTCCTTGTTGTTCACTATAAACTTACAACAACCTAAGAATGACAAATCATTTGCAGTTTTGTAAATTCAAAGAGATACTGAACTGAATGTGTAAAAGAACTGTATTATCAGCAACTAACTTATTATTATCAGTACCTTTAAATTATCAAAGTTAAAGTACTCAATATGTACCTTCTTGGTAGTAAACCTGATTCTGATTTTAAAAATATGCCCTGTGAGTGCTATACTATTACATATTATTAGAGAGTGGTATGAAATGGAAATATAAGTGCCTTTAATTACCACCAATGAAAATCAAGCTGTTTTGAAAAACAACACATACATTTGTCCACTAGATGGAGACAATTTCAATCTTTTTGTAACAACAGCAGTTCTATATTTTAGGAGCAGCTAGTGTGTCAATGCTTTATAGTTCAATTGTCTCTTATAGATACTATTGAAAAGATCTGATTTTCATATGTGAGTGTATCTGTAAACAGGATTTACCCCCTCTTCAGCCAGAGCCTTCTGCACCATCTTGGACGTTTTGCGGGTCATGGTACGTGAGATAACATTGCGCCATTTCTTTCCCAGTTTGCTGCCACTTTTCACTGCTTCCTCTGCTGTTACACTCTCTGCAAACTGAGATGGGAATAAAATAAAAAAAACATCAGCTATATCAACCATTTGTCGACAGATGTTCGGATATGAGAGGATTATGGGGCACAACCTTTTTTGAAATTAAATTAAAGTGAAGTTTGAGGGAATAAAAAAAATGCCCAAACTGTGTCATTGGCAGAAAATAAGTCTCACAGTGGTTTACAGTAGCATCGCTAGCAAGTTATATAAGTATTCACAAATTGTTCAAACTTTGTGGTAATGGGGTTTGCATACTCAACACACACACACACACACACACACACACACACACACACACACACACACACCTGCACTCTGTTGTGGCCGGGTGTTTGAAAGCAGACTTTCTGAGAGTGTTAACAAACATTCTCTTTCAGTATTTTTATGAAGCACTTTGTTACAACAAATGTTCTGTGTGACACTTTGTGTCTGTGGACGCAGAGGTCGAGTCTTCTGTAATTTGCAGAGGAAAGATAAGCAGAAGCACTGTTAGAAAATAGAGCATTAATTCAGAGGGATAGATTTGTGTTGGCTGTATTAGACTTTTTGAACATCATTCTGTGGCTTCTACAAACTTGCATCTAGCGGTGTACGTGTAGAAGTGTTTATAACAGCTGTTGTCTTTCGTGCACTTGTGGACTGTGATCAAAACTTTCTCTCACAAAACTAACTTGAGTTTTGACTTTCTGGATGAAGCACCAGAGTGAAGGGAGATAGCCGTTGCTGTAAACTAACACAAGGGCAAACACAGCGCTGCCACAAAGACAGAGGGCGATGTCATGAATATAGCTATTAAACAGTATTACACTGAAATAAAAAATGGCAAAATTCTCTGGGGGAGGACCGTCAGACTCTAGGTTAAACGCTTGCTGCTTCTGCAACTGTCTGCCTGACAGAGAGGCTCTCTGCTCGACTGGCTCACACAAGAGGACATCCTGTCTGCATGCTGCTGTCATCTGGGCTCTATGCAACACTTCTTATTTCCTCTGCTCTTTTACACCTCTACGCTCACTTGTCTTCCAACTTCCACATACATACATACATACATACACAGAGAATGTTTCGGGGGGTTATTATATTTCTGTGGAAGTGTTAACATATGCCCACACATGCAGCAGTGTAGGAAGAAACAAACTCAGTGCACTTCTGCAACAGCCATAACTACTAACAATTTCTCCTTGGGCTTTGTGCACTTTGGTCTCCTCTGGATCCAGTGTCATTGCATCACAACATGACAATTGAGGAACAATGTGATAAAATATGTGTAGGAACTGCCATTTAGGAACTTAAAACACAAAGAGTTTATAACATATCTACTTCTACTTTTCAAAACAGTGATGTGTTGTATACCTGATAATATGTTTGTGTTTTCATGTTTATGTTTGAGAGCAAATGTCCAACTTACATTCTCCTCCAAGGGAAACTCCTTTTCTGACACAACAGGAGAGGTGGGTTTGTGCTTCATGAAATCCTTGAAGCTGCTGGACCTCTGCAGAGTGAGCTGTAAACACACAAATATTATTAATAATAATAACACATTTATTTTTAAATCACAACCTAGCTGTAACAAACAGCCAAGGGTCAGCATTAGCTCTTTCACCACAAAGCAAACATGTCATCTGTTGTTTGGTGGCTTTTAATACAACATTGAGAACAATGATCTCACGGTTTTGCACACTCATTTCAATCTCTTCTTGTGTGAACAGAATAAATCCGCAGAGGGATTTCTCAGAAGGAACAACTGTCTCTCCTCACACACTCATCAAAGATAAAGTCACGAATCTGTGTCATTACATGTCTGCATGTTGCAGCTGCTTCTGAAAACTTTATAAATGCAATTGAGCAGTTTAGCAGGAAACAGAGCAAATGATGTGTGATCATTCGATGATACAAACTGCGTACTACAGGGACTTTTATCCCTGTAATAAACAGTTTGTGTTCATAAAACGTTTAAACTTACCAACAACATCTGAAAAAGGACAGATAGAAATAAACTTATAGTAAAATTCAAAGTCTGGTATGCAACTAATGATTATTGTCATAAATCGGATAATCTGCACAATTATTTCTCAATTAATCACCTAATCGTTTGCTCGACAAAATGTAGGAAAATTGTGCAAATAGTGTTTTGTTGAGTCTAAAACAGTCACAGTCCAAAACCTGAAGATCTTCTATTGACCAAACCTCCTTACTGAGGATGTGAAACTGGGGGATTTCTGCTTAAAAATGACTTAAACGATTAAACGATTAATCAGTTTTAAAAATAGCTACTGATTGATTTTCTGTCAATCAACTAATCAATTAATGGGCTGATCCTTTCACCTCAAGTCAAAAAGCATGTCACTAGCATATGCCAAAAAAAGCCAAAGTCTTCACTTTTTTGCACAATTTTCACATCTTATAGTTTCTTCTAGCTCTGGTGGAAAAGTCTACTTTCACATATAACCACATGTTGCTGTGCATTATCTTATTGCAGATCATCCTTCTCCAGTCTGTGCTGAAACCACAGGAAACAGGCAAGGCTTTAGCAACTGCAGACATCCAGTTAGCCCTGGCTGCTGATGTGTCTCCCCTGAAGAATTAAACCACCAGTGCAGTCAAGGGAACAAATTACCTTTATTATAAGGCGTTTATGAGTTTTGCTAGTAAATGCCTGCAGTTCTCCTCGCTAAAAAGCCACAAAACTTTCAGATAAATCAATCTTCTATTAACGCTGATAATCGCAGTGACTCGTGTCGTGGAACAACGATGTGATGATTGGGAGACGATTGCTGAGAGCAATGAGATGTGTAAAGACGAGGCGTGAATTGGACTGCAGGAGGGGTGCTGTGGATGGAAAATAAGGGCACTGGTGTTGAGTGTAGGAGGCTCGCTCTCATGGTGGCAGCTGAAGACGAAAACACCAGAAGCCACAAAACCTGCTGTGACTCAAACTACATCTGCAGCAATGATTCATCCTGCCAGAATAGAGGAACTTTACTTACAAAAAGTAGAAAGAATATGTTGGGGCCAGAGTACTTATACTAGGCTTTTATAAAAAATTTCTGTTTTAAACGTAAAGATCGCACTGAGCTTTTGTGGGTTTGTGTGTGTGGGTTTGTTCAGCTTCACCGCAAATGTTTGCACTAACTTGAGCAGACATCCTGTGTCGAAAAAGATGTGCACGCAGACAGCTGTAGGTAATGTAACGCAAACATCGAGTGTTTCCAGTGTGTCAGAGACCTCTTCACAATCACAGTTTATCATTTTTAACAAAAGCTCAGTTTGAGCACATTAACTTTAAACCCTCCTCAATTCCAAAACAAACAAATAACCAAAAACTCAACTCACCTTCTTCTTCTGCACCTGCTCCTTCTCTGAGGCATTGGAAGGCCTTCGCCTCAACATCTTCTTCTTCTTCTTCTTCTTCTTCTTCTTCTTCTTCTTCTTCTTCAGTGGTCTGGAGATCTCTCTGGACAAAAAGCCGTGAGCACGCTACACCGGTTTTAATCAGCGAGTTCCTGCAGGTTTCTGTCACTGTCAAAGTTGTCAGATAAAAAACGGAGGTCGAACCAAGTGTGGAGGCTGAGAGGAAGTCACGTGGCTGCACAGAAACTGAAGAGGCAAACCCTGTTTTTGGAGCTCAGGGTTTACACACACACACACACACACACACACACACACACACACACACACACACACACACACACACACACACACACACAGGCGACTGGGTTTGTGAGATCTCTTTC
>JAVQJL010073234.1:0-23294 GCA_036024295.1 Nannoperca obscura | reverse complement strand
GTTCCCACCATGAGCAAGCACTAGGCGACAACGGCAAGGACAAACTCCCTTTTAACAGGTAGAAACCTCGAGCAGAACCAGGCTCTAGGTGGGCGCTCATCTGCCTCGACCGGTTGGGTTGAAAGAAAAAAAGGGGGGGGGGGGGGGGGCCGGAGTGAGAGAGCATGCAGCGTACAATCATAATGGCGGCGCATTTACTACTGGAAACTCTTTTTCAATCGGCAATTTTATTATAACAATAAATAAAAATGTAAGAGACATGTACAAAACTTCTGGATTCAACGAGGTCAGTCAATTACACATGGAATATTTCACAATTTCTGTGTAGTATAAAAATTACAAATATTTCACATTATTGTAGCAACATTGTGTCATCCTTTTGATACTAACATTTAATCACATTAATCTCTATAATGTGAACAGAAGGCTAGTACTGCCACTGCAGCTGAGGATGCAGTCTGCAGCTGCTTGCTCATTGTTTTGGGGTTGGTTTTTTTTTTTGGTCTTACATGGTTTTAGTGTAGGACAAAAATAGATTGAAGCAGCTTTAAGACTGAAATATACTGTTGATGATGAATAGTTTGATAAGAATAACTGCATTAAAAATCTGTTTCCAGTTTCATTTCTACTGCTTTCTCCACTCTGTTTTTCTGATACTGGCTGCGGGAGAGGATTAGCCAGGCAACAGTAATGCCACCCAGTAAACTGACAATTCCCACAATCACTGGCACCCACACGGGCATAGAGGAGTCGCACATGGGCATGGAGATGGTTGGTGCAGGACTGGAGCTGGTGGTAATAGTGGTGGTGGTGTCGATGGTGGAACCTGAGACAAGAGCACCAGTCGTGGTGGTGGTGGTGGTGGTCACTGGTGGACTTGGTAGGCTATTGATCTTAGTGAAGATGAAGGGATTGGCCTATAGGAAACATAAAACAGCTCAGAGCAGACACTTAAGGAATTGAGAACTTTACAAAATAAAAGTCAAATAATCTTTGAGCAGTTGTTCCCAAATATACAGAATATTTAACCACAAAGGCTTACACTTCATCCCAAGGATTATGGGTTGATGAGTCAAGTAATATGGAGACCTGAAGTGTCATCAAGCTCATGATTATAATATGTCATTTCACCCTGCTTTTTCCCTCAGTAAGTCATTTTTACTTCAAAAGGCCATCTTTGCCAAGGCTGTTTCATTTTAAGCCATTTTCCCAAATTTAATAATTCCAAAAGAGTAAGACACAAGATTCCCTAAAAGTTAAATGAACTTATTTCTTTAACGGTCCTATTATATATTTCAAAATATTTGAGTTTAAAATGTATTGTATTCAATAGATACATATTGCATATTTATATTAAAGTTTTTGTCTGTATTTAGTCATGATTATTTATTTCATAAATATGTCATTTATTAATTTTATATTGAACACTTTTGGTGGCTGAACATTAAAATTCAACTGTAATTGATAAATGAATAGATTTAGATAAATTAGTTTGGTGATACAATAGTCACATGAGTTGTGAGCAGAGAGATTTCTCTCCAGACTTCAGAAATGTCCACACAGACCTCAGAGGGACAGTGAATCTTGGAGCGGTCATATGTGAAGTTGTTGTAGGCCTGTTTTCTGCCTACAGGCTCCAACTGTTAAGGCAAGAAAAAAAAAAGGAAAACTTATAAACCACCAACAATCACCTGAAAACATATTGTGTTGTGCTGCAGTTTGGTCCATTACTGCTTTACGCTCACCATGTTATTCCACAGGCCAATGGCCATCTCCGCATGAGCTCGCTCACTGATGTGGAAACAGTCCACGGAGAAGAAACTCGAGTCAGCCTCACCCACCTGGTGTAAAGATTAGATTTTCAGCATGGGTACATTTAATTATTTGTGTGTGGACGCCTGTTTGAATACATTTGTATGTCTCTGTAACTTACTCCAATATGAGGGATGAAGGAATTGTGTAAAAAGGGTTGGAGTACAACAGCAAAGTCGTCTCTTCCGTCATACAGATTTCCAGAAATAAGATACTGGAGCTCAGCCTATTGAGAAAAAATAAAGAAAATTAGAGGAACGACAGAAGGAACCCAGTTTTCTGAAAATATTGAAATGGTTAGAAGAGCTCTTTGCTTTTACTTGATACTCGTGATTGATTCGTTTAATCTCTTCGAGCTCTGGGGAGTTTTCAGCTGGGTTGATGACACATGGACAGCTGGTCCTGTAAACAACAAACACCAGAGGTTTACAGTAGTAAGTAGCATGACTGTAAGGCCTAATGGACTATGCATCAAAACATCTGAACCAGAGGTTTTCAAATGTCCACTAGAGCTGTTGTGGTAGCTTGAAGTGGAAATTGAAAAATAAGGCTATAATATTGTGTTAATTATAAAACATCTTTTTATATTTTAGGGAAAATTACACTACAGCAATGAACAATCTAAAGCTAAGGGGAACTGCGGAGTCTGGTGATAACTCTCTGCGGGATTCATCACTTTGAGTAACACCTTTTACCTCACACATAGTCATAAAATCTCAATTGATTGAAGGCGTTTTAAAATCATGCGACTTCTAATGTTCTACATGACATATGAGAAGATGATGAAAACAGGCAAAACAAACCTCTGCAAGAGGGAACAGCCCAGCGTGTTTCTCTTAACTGTTTTCAGTGCATTTATCTGCAGGAGCTCCACAACATTAACCAACAGCCTTGGCACCTAAAGATACAAAGAGAGAGAAGAGGGGGCAGAAAGAACATGATGCACTTCCTCGTGAAGACAGCAGATGACAGTAACTTATTGCTTTTAATGTCTCACCTCTTTATAAAACATGTCCAAACTCAGCATAAGATTGTGGCTGTAGTTCTTGGGGGACAGATTATTCTGCAGAGATATGTAAAGCACGCTTTTTACTGCAGTTTCGCAACATACCAATGTGTGGTTATTCATGTATAATGCACAAATGTTAATGAACACTTACTTGGTCTATGCAGTAATTGCAAAGATCATTTCCCCCGACAAATATTGTCACAAGTTTCCAGTCCTCTTCAAAGTTCACCTCCTGCGTAGCGTGTGTACAGAACATGAGCATGAAACAGTTTGACACTATTAGTCACCTTATAAATGACTTAGTTTTGGGGATGTCTGACCTTATCTTCTCTCATGGCTTTAATGAGTTGTTGGGCTTGTTCTGGGATCTCTCTGTAACAGAACACATACAGGCGGTAGACGTTAGAGAGATGATGGGTTGTTCAATGGTTTTACTCGGGTGCAGGAACTAAAACAACATGAACATACGAGGTCTTAGCTCCGGCTACAGCCATGTTGAAGCCCTTCTGTTTTGAACCCTGGCCTCTGGAGAAGCCCTTTAAGGAGGGATTGAACTTCTTCAAGATGTCTGAGGAGATAAAGAGGAAAAATGGTCGAGTACCAGCTGAGGAGTGGAGAGCTGCTGGTTTCTGTGACTTTTCAAGGCTGTGGTTATAGTATCTCGCAGTTAGGAGTCATACTGTATGTGTGTCTAAGAAGCAGACATTGGCTCTCATGCGAGAACATTTTTGTATTCTTATCTTTAACATCCGCTTGTGCCAGTGTTCCTAGATGGATTCACCAAACCCTCTTAACTGCATAAACTTGTCATAAATAATTGTGACTTTCAACCTGATAAACGGCACCTGAACATGAGTTAGTGCAACATTCGCGATATTTAAGCATTAGCAAATCAGTGCAGGGCAAGTGTCATGTATAAAAATGTCACCTAAGCATTATGTTGGAGTTATTCCCGTCAGATATATTAACTCAGAGATGCTATACTAAGTGGCATGAACTCACTTGGTAGTGTTGTGACAGTCTCCAGAGACTGATCCCCACCAATGCTGCAAGAAAAATCCCACAAACATCAGAGTGGTTCATAAAATATGAAGGTTAATGTAAAGCCCCAGTCAACACTGGAGGCGTGTCGTACCTCCATGATACTCCTTTATATTCTTTATTAAGGTCAAACAGGTATTTTGCTTTGGCGCCAGTGCCTGCCTGTGAACAGAGAACAAACAAGCCACATATAGACACCCAAAAACCAAAAAGTGGAAATGTGGCAGACGACAGTGAGACACTGACGAGGTCAACATCACATCAAACAATAAACGCCAGAACATAAAAGGGATGATCATCAGCGGCGCAGGCTATCTGGCTGATAACACATTGATTAGAGAGTTCATAGTTCAATGACACTAAATAGCTGACACAAACAGGTTCACAGATGCGGCAAAATTGCAATGAAACGCTTCCCTTCAACACACACACACACACACACACACACCATAATATATATATTAAAAAAAACATAATCATTACCTGTCCACTACTTATTGTCTATTGCTGCTTCAGTTTCGTAAAAGATGTGTGACGTTCTAATATGTGTCTAGCTGTTTTGTAAAGTATATCTCCCTCTTTGTACTTTCTCATTGAAAATAATAAACTGGAAACTTGTGTCACGACACTAACCGTCGAAGAGTCTCCCAGGGCCGCCACCACGTTAATGTCTGCTGGTCTCAGCGCGTGAACTACAGATAAAAGACATGAAAGAGATTCAACCTGCTGACATCAAGATAAACCACAAACATCATCCCTTTGCAATGTAATATGTTGGTGGTGTGCATAGCCTTACACCACGGGGTTTTTTTGTTTCAGCTTATTAGCTGTAGATAAAAGAGGACATCGAATCTCATATCAACTGTCTGTTGATAATGCAGAGAAGACTGTCTGTCTCACCTGAGGTCGGCACAGTGTCAGATGGAGCAAGGTCCACGCAGGAGAAGTCACTTCCCCAGTTCTAAAGGAATAAAAACATCAAAATGTGTAAAATGACTTCATCCTGGATTGTTGCTTAGCTGTGTTTTCTTCCACCATGTTGTATGGCCTTTTCTGTTCTTTAATCTGGAGAACTTTGGTTTTGGTAGAAATTTGATTAAATGGGTGACGGTTCTTTATGATTGTCCAGTGGCAGCAGTCATAACCCATGGGATTAGATCAGGAGAGGGAACAGGCAGGGGTGTCCACTGTCCCCACTGCTGTTTGCTTTGGTGTTTGAGACGTTAGCTGAGGCAGTGTGGTGCGACCACCGAAAATCTGGAATGGTTGTTGGCCAAAAATCTCAATGTTTTATTATTTATGTGTAACCCTGCTGTATCAGTTCACTCAGTTATCTTAATACAAAATATGACCCAATTTAGCGCTTTCTCTGGATATAAAATACCATTTTTGAAGCCATGCCTCTAGGTTATCGGCTTCAGGTCGCTGGTTCTCCTTTTCCTTCTCCTTTTAGATGGTCTCCCACGGGATTTGTGTATTTGTGATTTCCACTAGATGTAAGTGATGGGGTCCATAACAACACCTCCTTAATTTGGATCGATATTGAAGACTTGCCGTCTAAATGTTCTCTTTTAAATCGACTCTATCAATACATATAAAAAAAATACAATCTGTAACCAAACCAGGGTATTACAACTCAATACTTTTGAAAAATGTATCAATTAATCAATTAATTGTTTCAACACTATTTTAGTTTCTGTGAAATCTTAGCTTCATTCAGATCTTTATTTGTACTTGAAGTCACTTCTCAGGCTCTCAGCCAGAGATGACATGCTTACTTGAATAGGTCCAGGTGTTGGATGGGGACCACCATATATGTAATTGCTGTTGTTATATGTCCGGATGAAAGGTGAAGTCTGTAGACAAAGGAAAGAACTTACATTACATTCAAAAGCATTATATATGTTTTTAATAACAAAAGCTTTGGGAACTATTTTAGAGCATTTTGTTTCCTCAAAGGATTAAACCATCACATGATTTACAAAAAACGCATTCACCAGAATTGATAGCACTGACTCTTTACCTTGGTTGGACATTTCAGGGTAATGTCTGCAGTAAAATTCTGAGTGAAAGTCTTATTGCCCAGAGGTTCCAGCTGTGAAAACAAGAGTCAGAGTGAGAGCTGAGTACTATTCAGTACTTTTTATAAAGATACGCTGTTGCATTAAATGTAATTTCCTAACAAAAGCACTTTATCATCACATCATGGAGCTAGGTACTCTTATATCATAGCTGTTTTGTGATTTGTTAATGTTGTTTTCTTGTAATCAGTTTACTGCAAGCTAGCCACAATACTAGCTGTCTGAAGCTAACATGTTGCTATAATACAACATTCTAGCTAAGCCTTAATTTACAGTTGAGCCAGCTGAAGGTATTTTGCTCTTTACTGTTACTCTTGTGTACTCTGCATATGTTCCCTACATTAACTACTGTGTTGTACTTCTTATGGAGACTGGATTTGACAGTTATGCCGCATTCGTGTCGTATGGGATGGATGGTAAAGAAGGAAAATATTCTTGTGTTAATTACTTGTGAGCGTACATGTGATCAAGACAGAATCAAACTCCTGTTTTTATTGGAAATCAGTTGTGACTGCACATTAAAAAAGTCATCTTGAACTTAAGCGTCCACTAATATCATCACGATGCAGACCAGTATCCCCTGGGAGATAGAACTGACTGACAATACATTAAGTTAAATGCATCCACAAAAAGGACATATGCACAAAATACTGTTGTAGCTTCTTCTCATTTGTCAGATACTTACCATGTTGTTCCAGAGGGAGCGAGCCATCTGTGTCTGGGCCTTCTGGCTAAGATGGAAGCAGTCAGCACTGAAGAAGGAGCGATCAGCACGGCCATCCTGTGGAAAAGTTTAAGGTAAATGTATGAACCTTATGAATATTATATAATTATTGTTATTATTATTATTATTATTAACTATATTAGTTATTTTATATGCAGTATGCTAACACACTGCAAAACAGTATATACCGTTGCAGAGAGACTGACATGATTCTGGAGATAAACCTGTGGTTATATATAGGATCAAACCATAATGTCTGTAGTCCACATGTGAGAGACAGCTTCGTTACTCACCGGCAGTCTGGGGACGACGATTTCTCGGAAGAAAGGCTGGATGACCACGGTGAAATCTGAGCGAGTGTCATACCGTCTTGACTCCACAACCTCATGCAGTAACAGCTTAAAGAGAGAAAGAGGAGGTGTCAGTGCCTGAGGATGAACTGGACCGTTAGCTTTACTTTGATCATAGTAAGGTTTCTTCGGTCTTTGCTACCTGATAGCTTCTGTTGAGGTCCTCCAGCATTTCAAGAGCTTTAGAATTGGCCTTCGGCAAGATAACGCAAGGACACAGAATACTGGATAAGGAGAGATAACAAGCTGTTTGTGATTATTTATCAAATGATTATCGGGGGAAGAAAAAGTCATGAGGGGTTGCTGTGCAGTAATAAAAACGTTTCGAAATTCTCAATATCTCAGTGAGACAGGAAGTGATACTCACTTTACCAGCCATGTTGGGCATTTAAGTGAAGCGTCCAGGTGCATTTCTCTGAGTGGGGTTATATGGAGAGGCTCCACTAAGTTCACCAGAGCCCGAGGCACCTGACAGAGACGAGATCAATAAATGGTAACAAACGATCATCCAGACCAACATATACCTGGATGTGAAGCAGCATGTTGATTTTACCTCTTTGTGTAGATAATCCAGGCTGTCGCGAACATTACGAACATAATTCTCTACAGAGTAGAGCAGCTGTAAAGAAAAGGTAAACATTTTAAGGTCTTGTCTTTAAAGTGAGCCATATGGTCCCTCCAGGAAATGATTATTATTCCACGTTAGTACTCACAGAGTTGTAGCAGTGGTCACAGATGTCATTTCCACCAATAAAAACTGTGATTATCTTCCAATCTGATTCAAAATTGATTTTCTGTACAAGAAAAAAGAACATGAGGGAAAGTGAGTCTATGTAATATTCTATAAAACATGGGCAAGTGGTGCATTTATTTTATACGGTATGTATTTTCTATCAGCACTCTGCACACTATCAGAAAGTCTTCCAGATTTGCCAAATTTGGACAAACAAATGGAAACTTCTTCACTCGTGTTATGGTCCAAAGCGGATGTAACATATGCAAGTGCAAGAGGATTGTATAGTGATGCTGGCACATTTTAAAGTAGGTAAAGAAAAAATATAAACGTATAAACTTACAGAGTCATTCTTCATCCTTGCCACCAGAGTTCGCACCTGTGATGGTATGTCCCTTAAAACAAAGTAAAATATAATATCGAAATGAAATGGTAAAGATTTTACTCAGACAGTTAACACATGTACTTGAAGACATATTCATCCATCTGTTAGCTTTTATAGTAACTGATTCCCAAAGATTTTAGTTTTGACAATTTGTTGTTAAAACAATAAAAACTATTTTAAATCAACACAAAACTGTTGATTCCAAATTCAACAATGATAGTCTTTGAGAGAGACATTCCTTTTTGATATTTTAGCATTTTTTAAAATCATTTAATATGGCTTTCTTTTTTTTGTATGTTAAAAATATACTATAAAATTGCAGATATTTGTAAATGTTAAAAGTCAGAAATGTGTTGTCTCTTGTCATTAAGTGTTGAAAAAGATTCAATAGTATGATTCCATTTCAACACAGATTGTAAGGTGTTTTTTTAAATTCATGTAATAATTTCAGCTGTACTTAATAGTACACGTTTCTAAGCAGGTATCCTGTGCTTACAAACTGGGGAAAGGCTGCTGAAGAAGCCTCTGACAGGACTCACTTGCTCTTAGCTCCAGCCACTGCCTGGTTGAGGAAAGCCTCAGGACTCTGCTGCTTGCCCATGCCAACAGAGTAGCCCGTCAGGTTTTGGTTAAAATATTTTAAGATGTCTGTTATAAGAAAGGAATTGTAAATTTTTTTTTTTTTTAAATAAACACAAACAGTGGCAATACCCATCCCAAAGCAAGGAAAACAGACTTTAACATGTAATTAGAATCATAAATAAGTTATCAGGAAGACTGACTGGGAAGCGTGGTGACAGTCGTGAGGTTCTCATCTCCACCGACGCTGCAAAAAAAACAAAACATAATACAGACTTAAAATGATGATATAACTCTCCAGCTAAAGACTCGGATGGTAATACAGAAGAACCACATTTCTACCAACACAGACAACATAAGCATTGTGCTAAAAGTCTTGACTTACCTCCAGGACAACCCTCTGTACTGACTTACGACGTCCAGGATGTTGCTGGGGCTGGACGCAATGCCGTTTCCAGCCTGACAGGTAGACCAGGACAGTGTTTAAATAACATGGTGAAACAACAAGTATATGAACTTCCCGCCAATATACACTTGTATATCACCCTTTTCTTTTACTGTACTTTGCTTACTGTTATGTAACTAAGTCTGACTATTTTCATTCATTGATTAATCTGCTGATTATTTTTTCAATTAATCAAATAAAGCTCTGTCTTAATACATCCAACAAATTGCAGTAACTACTAAATTCAAATTTCATTCTGCAGCATCTGATCAGGTTCCGAAAGAAACATCAGGTCATTCAGCTAATTCTAATGTTTCTAAACATTTATACATATCTATATTACATTTTGTATTATCATTTTACTATACAGAATATAACATTATCTACAAATTTTAGCTACTAATGTACAACAATATTGGCCACAGTCATTGCACCGCATATTTAGAGTTAAAGATTATGGTCCTACTTTTAGGATCTATTCTTTTTGTTTGATTTTATTATATTTTATATTTTAGATAAGGCTATGTTCTTATCTTTCTCTTTGTTTTTCTATCTACTTAGAAGAATGACAAGATGACTCACTGTCAGAGAGTCTCCCACAGCAGCCACCACTTTGATGTCTCCGGGCCTGAGTTCATGGACTGGAAAAATACACAAGACACAAAAGTGAATTAATTGGACAGTAATATAATAATATAGCAATAAAACCAGCTAGAAGTACTAATTGAAAGAAGTATAAAGAATTGATCAATTTCTAATTAACAAACAGAGATTACATTATCAGAAGCAGTGTCACATAAAATAACAGATGATATAAGAGGTAGGCATCAAGAAGTGATAAATATAATGATTAGTGGCAAATGAAGAGAATAAAACAATATAAAGTGCAGTATATGAGCTTAAGTCAGTACAAAATGAGATGTTTGTTTATTATGTCAATGTGTGAAGATGTTCAAGTTCAAGTTCAAGTCATATGCAGTTAACACAGGGTAAACATGCAATGAAATGTGCTGGACGAGAATCGGTCAACTCAGCAGAGCAAAAAATTAAAACATGAGGTATAAGAGTAAGGAAACAGAATCTAAGTACAAGATAACAATAGCCATAGTAAGATATAAAATGTCATGGTAAGAAGAGCCCAATTTACATTTAAAATGAGCACTGATATTTACATTTAAGTCAGAAATTAGAAATTTAAGAATAAGTTTGTGTTAATGTGTTATGTACATTTGGTATTTGTAGTCAGAACGACAATGGTATTCTGTCAGAACGAAAGACAATATATCATTAATCAACTTCAATATGTTGGTTTTGCAGCATAAAAAATAACATTTGTGTGAAAAATAACACATGAATATATGCTATGTCATATATTCTAGTCAACTGAACCCGGCGTCCCATAAATGCCTATCCTGTCAGTGTAAACCATCTTACCTGAGGTGGGTGTGGAGGGCGAGGGACTGAGGTCCTCACAGGGCATCTCTGTGCCTGTGAACTGACCGGACACACAGAGCGCACCCATAGTCAGAACTAAACAGGAGGCGCACAACGCTGCCACGATGTCCATCTGTCTCAACACACGCACAGACATTACTCACGGGGTGAAGGAGAGGAGAGGAACTGCTGTGGTGAAATGAAGGAGAGTTTTCCTCCGTCCTCAAGAAAGGTCGGTCCTTGGGGAGGGAGTCAGATAGCCGGAGAGGGGAGGAGGAATAAGAAAAAAAGAGGTGGGTTGGGAAAGAAGGGTAGAATATTAGTATGGCACACTGAAACCTGTGTTCAAGTACAGTATGTTTATTTGTGTGTGAGTTGTTATCACCTCAGTCGGACATGGCAGTGCGATAATCTCCCCGTTGCCTTCTGTGCTATGTTGGCTGCTTGTGGGCTGCAGCTGAAAGGCAGAAAACTCATTGTTTTGATGTTTGCGACAGAGAGAACAGCGACTCTGTGTATGTTTGTGTGTGTATTATTTAAAGGGATTGCTTCCGACTTGAATTGCTTTCGGGCCTCACCAGGTTTGTCCACATCTGCACCATCAGTTTATCAGTTTGCTGCGACGCTTGCGACTCAGCGAGAGGCTTCCCAGTCTGTTGAAGAGAACATCAACAAGATTGTACAGCGGGTTAGATACACAAAGTACATCTTCAGCTCCTCCAGGACTCTGTATCTCTTACTGCCACAAACAGACCATCACCGTCTCACAAGATAAGGACTTGAATTTGAAATCTTATTTTTCTTTTTTGGTATTTCTATTGATTTATTTCATTACTTTATTGATTTTAAAGAATATTTTTGGTTAATTTTAACTTCACAGGAGAATATATTCCTAATAGACATGATCTATTATAATGACTCTGGGACTAAGATTATTTTCTTTTTACACACATGCTGAGTGCCATTACACATATGAACTGCCTCCTTTGTGTTTCGTTTGAACAGGTAAGTTTAGTGCATTTTGTTTTAATTAGGTAGCATGATAGTTGCTGTGATCTTGAGCCAATAGGAAGCTATTTTTCTCATATTTATTTCTATTATTAGTTATTAGTTACACATGTGTTTATCCTGCTGCAGAGCTTTAATCATTCTCACCATATTTGGATATATTTGGTATAAAGATGTGTCCCATAATAAGCATAAATCAGGAGCCAAACTATCTACCCAGGACCCCCAAAACTCTAAAGTCCACAGTGAAAAGATAACAGCTCCTCTCGCCTCACTACCAGTAAGGATTAACAAGGGATGCAAAATGGTGCGAATAAGGAAATGTAAAATTCAGAGGGATATTAACTCACAGCGACAGATGACGGGTCTGTGATAAAAGGGGTGTCCTGCATAATGACAGTGAAGTCATCTCTGTTGCCGTACCAGCGCCTCTTTACCATGAGCTCATCCAAGGACTCCTGGTCGGGGAAACACAGTTGAGAAAAAGATTTTACCGTACTGCAGGTCAAAGTCTCACGGCAGCTAAAATTACAGGTCTGAATGTAGTGAACAGATTTATTTTGATAAAGGACAAACCTGCAGCGCATGACTCAGCATGACCCTCAGAAGTCTGACTTCTGCTTCACTGTTTGTCTCCATGCACGGACACATCCTGTCAGCAAAACAGATTCACTCATTCAAACTTAATGATTACAGCTGAAACCCGGTTTATCGCGGTGTTCATCAGTAAGTTGGATGAATTTTCATTGGCAGGAAGAAATGATAATCATGATATTGATTTATAAATCTCTACTATTAAAGCTTCCGATACCGGATTCCGATTTTACCTGATTAAATGGATACATTAGAGCCACTTTGCAGACTCATAACATGTAAAACCTCACAAGCTGTTAGTCTTAATGTAAAACATTATTTCATTTAAACATGTCACAATACATACAAAGTGACACACTTTACATGTTAAACCAGCGTAAGTGTAATTTTATGTGTGGACTCACTTGTTGTGGAAACTGTCATGTTCTCCATCCCACAATGCAACACTGACGATTGTCCGCTTCAGCTGCAACACAGTAATGGTAAATGGACTTCACGTATATTGCGTTTTTCAACCTTAACAGTTCCCAGATCGCATTTACAGATTGTTCTCATTCACCCATTCACAATGGAGACTGAAAAATACTGTATATAATCTGAAAGATACCTGAGAGTGCAGCAACTGCAGAGCTTCATCCACGTCTTCAGCCACCGCTTTGATGACGGACTGAACCTGCACACAAACGTGGACTCTGTAACGTCAGTATATTGAGGCAGCACGGTTTAAAGAAACAAATAAAAATGGGGGATTCAGCCTCTTGGCTTTAACCGCTTAAACATGTAATATATGTAGTTTTTTTCAAAACATGAATTTGATCAATATTACAGTACTTTTCTGTTTACCTGCTGCTGCTCGCAGGCACAGAGCTGATCCATCTGAACAAAGACGAGGAGCAGCTTCCAGGCTCTATCCACATCAATGACCTGCAGGAGAAACAGAATCAACCACTCGGATAGTTAAAGAGGTGCTTTTTGATTATTTAATCCTGGTCTCATTGTGGAATGCTTGCAACAAGCCATTTGAGATAAGTGACAGATGTAGATGTAAAAAAAAAGGCCACGCTGAAATGATGAATCTCCTTCAAGATGGGAGCACCTACCTGGTTGTTTTGGAGGTGGAGGGACGCTTCCTTTGCCTGCTCCACCAGCGTGCTACAAACCAAAGCAAACAAGGAGACATCAACTTTTAAATCACTGGCAGCGCCCAAAGTCGTTGGAAGCATATTTGTCCACATGTTAGTTGTCTGTACCTGTGTCGAACAAAGTGAGGGGCGTACAAGTGTATTTCATCTGAGGGAGGACTGATCAGTGCAGGGTTGAACAGGGTCATCAGCTCTGATGGAGGGACATTAACACAAGTTTAACACCTAAATCCAGAGCTTCTTTTTCCACATTAAAGCTCAAACTATTAGTAGATTAATTGAGCAAATGCATAGGCAAAGTTTTGATAAATTATTTTATCATTTTACATCATTTTTAAAATGAAAATCACAAAAAATGGTACTGTTGCTATTTTCTATGTATGTGTATGTATGTAGTCTTCGGATAGTAAAAAACTGAATATCTTCAGGGTTTGGACAAAACAATTTTTGAATATATCAAATTGGGCTTTAGGAAATTGTGAGGGACATTCTTTTATTATTTTTTTGACATTTCACAGACCAAACAGTAAAGAATCTGCAAATGAATTAATAATACAAATAACTTACTTATAACTGATAACCAACCAGGGATGAACAACATCACTTTTAACACCCTTAAATATGTAATAAGTCATTATAATCCACCACATTGTTTAAATTAAACCCTAATTTGATAGTGAAATGCAGTAAATATCTTCATTCTAATAAATCAAATTAATACTGAAAACGATGTTTCAAACTGGCTGCAAATCCACTTAAATCAGAAGAAATTGAATGTTAAAGCACACTTGGATCAACAACTGTGAACTTCCTGCTTTGTGTCAGTCAGTATTTTATCTCTATGAAGTACCGGCAGTACTTTTTATTTCATGAATGTCTCTCACAAAAGATAACAGACCACAGGCCTGGTGTGTGACAAGTGTATTGGGGTTCATTGTTTCAAATCATCCCGGTTAGCGTGGATATCAGTGTAGTAAAGATAACGCACAGTAGTAGAATAGCTCGTATCAACCTCTCCAGATGAATTACACTGTAGTGCAATTCTAGTCTAGTGAGAGTTTTCGCTTTCCCATCAAGCCTGTTTGAAGGCAGCAGGAAAAAACAATTAGAGACGAAGAGTGAGGCGTGTGTGGACATCCCAAGAGTGTCGTATTTAACTTTAAACACCACAAACAACAAAATAAAACCTTGAATCTTACCTCGGAGTCTTGATACCACGGTGGACAGCTCAGTGCTGCAGGAAAACAACAGACCACGGTGTGATTGTGTCTCTATACTGTTGACATTTCTTGTGGTGTCAATATCACTTCATGGTGACCTGTGCTCACCTGTGCAAGTGAAGTCCAATGGAGGAGAGCACAGCTACATCTGAGGGCTTAACACTGTTAACTTGAGGGGTTAAATAGAGAATAATTCAAATTATTAAAGCACAGAGAAAGAGGAGGATTTGCTTTTTTGCGAATTCGAGATATGATGTTTTTGTAGTGGAGCTTTGAAGTAGGATAAAAAAGTGCCTGATAATCTGAGTGGAAATGTAATATTTACTCTATGAATCAATCAGTTGTGGAAGAAGAATTCAGATCCTTTACTTAAGAAGAAGTAACAAAACTTTACAAGAAACATATTTCCCTCTGAAATGTAGTTCAGTAGTGTAAAGTGACATAACATGGAAATACTCAAACAAAGTACAAGTAACTTAAAAATGGACTTAAGTACAGTTGAATAAATGTATTACAAGTTACTTTCCATCACTGATGTATATACTTGGAAAGGATATTCACTGATATACTGGAATACTAATAATTCCACTGAAAATCCACCCTCAAAATCAAAAATGAAGGTTTTGTAAATCAAACGTTGCGATGTTTTTTACATGACGTTCACATTTTCATCCACAGTGACAGTTGTGGAAGTGAATTGAACCTGCAGCAATTAATGTAAGCCAGGCTCGAATACTCTTCTTCTCTATCTGACTCACCATTTGAAGGGGACGCCTGAGAGGGGAACATCTGAGAGCAAGGCAGTGCAGTTACTGAAAGCAGAGATAGATAGCAGAGAGTGAACTATTACCAACATGTATATTATATAGTGGATCAAATATTAAGATGAATTAGTAATGCACAAACTATTCTTCTACTACTACTTTTTGCAACGTGTGTCTTCACAGGGACAAATGTGATTGTGAATAATGTAAAATTGCTGCAAACTCTGCTCAAAGTCAACACAAATGTACAAAGTAAGAAATTAGCATGCTACATTAGTGGATCAATTATAAAACAAATTCTAATATATTATAGCATTAAATTTGATTGAGACACATCAAATCCAGCTTCATCCTCCCCAAATGATGATCCTTTACAAGTTTACAACGATTCACAATGTTTACAGTCAGATTTAAATAAATGCAGCATTAACAGAGTGACATGAGCATTAAATGTTAACAGTGGAAACCTGTTGTCCATGTGAGCCCCAGGACTGTGATCACAAGCAGCCGTGTAACCATCATCTCTCTGATTTTGTCCTCATGGATCTTTTCTGCAGCCTTCCTTCCTCTCTGTTTGACAGTTAGCCGTCTTTCTATGTCATTATCAATTAACCTGTCCATTGAACTTTACATATCATAAATATGCACAGAGGGGAGGGACTGACTTGTCCAAAGGACACGGCCATAAGGTTTTATAATGAAACAATGACACTGATAAAGAAGCGTTTACTGTAATAATGAGTGCAAGTGAAGTCCAGGGTGTTGATGCGATTCTTTTTCAGGACTATCTAAGGGTTTATGGTTTGGGAAATGGTGGAGGAACATCGATCATCCCTGAGCAAAATCATATCTGTCTTAAGCTAATGAGCACACAAAGAGGAGGACTATTCTCTTATCACCTCCTGTAACAAGCTAAGTGCTTTCTCACAAATCAAACTTAGAAAACCTCAAATGTACCAGGATGTCCCAAGGACACCAGGTGTTCCTCAGATGAAACTTTCAAATGGGAAAACATCAGAACAGTCTTTAAAAACAGGTTAATCATCTCAAGGATGATACAAAGTTAGACGTAATGATACATTCTGCTATTAACATATGCTAAAATGACTTTCCCTTTATGGTTTATTGTTTATTTGGTTACCAAAATTATAAATATCATGCTCTAAAATACGATAAAACAACATTACTGAAACATTATGTTCTTCTTAAACTAAAGAGAAACTGCAGAAAGACTTTAATATAGTTCTACTACTACTGGACTGGGATAACAGTGATGATGAAGACATTTAATGTTGTAAAAGGAAGTTAAAAGAACAATACATTATCTGTTCTGCTGTTAGATAAGAGATGAGGCTACAGTCTTTCTCTACTGGTTTAACAAGCCACATAAAACACGGTCACACTATGAATCGGTTTTGTAGTCATGATAAAAATCTGCACCAATTCAGCAACAATTCAGCAAGACATCAGTTATATAAGCTATGTTTTGTCTTCTGTGTCAAAACTGCAATATTGTGACAATGATTTCAGTCTCCAGTTTTTTTTTTTTTATCAAAAGGCCGTGCTTCTGGTTGATTCTTTGGATGCTTTGATTTTTTCTGTCTATGAAGCTCAACATCTCACCATCTTAAAGACAGACAGAATAACTGCAGTCCGCCTGCCACCGTGTTCTTTGGATATCATCCGATATGGGGTACTGCACTGGACTATTTCAAGGCTGGGCACAATTACTTCCTGGAGCCTCTGCTGGTTGCCAGTCAACCTCACAGAGACATGGGAGTCACTTTAAAGGTGTTGGTGGCGTGTAGGTGGATGTTGTTACATTTGGACAGAGCCAGGCTAACTGTAAACTCCAGTCTTTATGCTAAGTGCATTTCCCAAAATGACGAGTTATTCCTTTAATATCTGTCCTTGACATTTTGACATGACCTCTCCACTACAACAATATATGGTCAGGAATCACAACACTGTAGGTTTTATTGTTACCTCGTAACAACATGGTGTGACAGGGCAAAACACTGCCGGTGCTTGGGGGGAAACGATGATCTGTTATTAGAAATATTTGTATCTATAGATTTTATGAGGAAAATTAGGAAAAACAACATTTCTTGGAGCGACTATGCTCCGTGTTGGCTTCATGTCAGATGAGTTTCATAATATCTGGAATAAGTGGAACAAAGTTCCTATACACACATTGTTCAGAATAGTCCAGTGAGGGGTTTTGTCCCATAATTCAATGAAACATTTGTATTTTCATCCACTTAATTATTCGGAAACAGTGGAGGTGACCTGAAAAACCTTTGCTCATCGTTTCTTGTAAATCTTTCTGAGCATGACGATTATGTGCTTAGTTAATATCTTTTGTCACAACAACAACACAGCTTTTTTTTTTTTTTACATAACAGTGACGCTGCGGTGTTGTAAAGCTCGACTATCTCTCATCTCTCCTCTGATAAGAGAGGTGAAGGGTGGCCAGAAGGGCAAAGAAGTTAATAAAACAGCTAACCAAGACTTTTTACCACTACTCTCCTTATGTGACAAACCACACACATTAATACTGCATTAAATCACCTGGACAGTGTTCTTGTTGCTTCACAGCAGATCTCGAATGCTGCAGAACTATGAATGCTGTCATCATGACTACCATAATCCAGATATGAGGTCAAATTGCCTTTACAGTCTGCTATCTTCCCTCAAGGACATTAACTCTGAAGCAGGGCTGAAGCATGGCTTTTATCTCCCCGATCTAAGCTAATCTTTGAACTGGCTTATTTGGGCTGAACAGTTTGTCCTGCAGTTACACCAAGACAGAGTCTGTACAAACAATAAAAAAAACGACTTGACCTGGGAATAAAGCTCCTTCTTCCTTCATGGTCTCAAGAAAAAGTGCAACAGACGGGATTTTCATTAAAGATCTTACAACATCTGCCCACAAACAAGGCTGGTGCTTTTTTAGAAGCCTGAGAAAAAGACGAGTTCCTGTAGCTGGCTGGGGGGAAAAAGAAAAAAGATGTATCAAGTGAGGAGAGAAGTGCTCAGCTATTTATCAAACTGTTAAAAGTAAACCTCTGGACTTAAGTGAAAGATAAACATCTTTTTTCTTTGTTCCATTTATGAAATTTCATACAAAATATGAAAGTCATACAAAAACAGAGGTGATTTTTTTTTCCAAATTATGATTAATCGTTTAATATCTATTTATAACTATATATTCTGTGGTACTATTTGCATTTAATTTGAACATCTGATCGGATGCAACACAACTTTATCTTTTCTTTTCCTTTACTATAAATAAATTAGAGATATTAAGGATTTTACAAAAAATAAATGTTACATGTGCATTTGCTGATTTCTTTCAAAGAATGAATAATTCCTGCTAAGAGCATACAGGTGATTACGCTACAGTATCAACAATTACACCTAGCTATTAAAGGGGGTAATCAAATAAACAAGAAGACAAGGGTGTATGGAGACAGGGCTGCCTTCATTACCAACCTACTGGAGCAAAAGACCACCAGATGGATGTTAATGATCACTAGTTTTCTGGCTGCCCTGAGCGCACAAACATGATTTGGTACCAGGTGCAGTCAAGAGGAGAGAGATTTCTATGTGGTATTTTGGGACATTGCTAATGCCTTTGGCTCACTGTCACATGACTTAAATTGGGAGGATTGGAGGTTTTTGAACTAATCTGGTGAAAACATGAAATGCCATAGGAGGATAAAGTGCATGATGCATTCAGTATGTAGGCAGTGTGTGGAGCAGCACAGTATGTGAGTTTGCATTAAAAGGGTTTGCAGTCAAGCGTGTTGGATTTTTTCTTTGGATGTATGCCATATATCACCAGGTAAATCACATTATCTTTTGGGTTCATCTTAGCTGTAAAGTTAATCTGTTACTTGATGTTTTATAGTCCATGATGATAAGTACTTGGCAGATGTCTGTGTAACACACCTGAAAGCTAAATTGGTCAATGATATTTGATAACGAGCACGCTAACTGCACTTTCTCCTGCTTCCTTTCTCTTCTTCCCAACAGGTTGTTGAAGTCACCATGGCTGTAATGTATTTCATAATGGTTTTACCTTTTTGCAACATTTAATGAATTAAACACAAAATAATATTCATGATGACCGTCGATTTAAAGATAATTTTGCAAGTCAAGAAAGTCGAAGTTTGTCGTATACATATTAAAGTAGTAACTACAATTTAGTTTTTGAATATAACCTCTCAGTGAAATACATCTCTTGTCTCATACTATATACGTCACCAACACCAAGATGGCCTATCCTTATCCTTATCTGAGGACAGATAGAGGTATATCCACGGTTTCATCCAGCGACTCCTGGTCATGTTATCAGCCGGGAATTCAAAGACTGAGCAAGACGTTGCTCGTGTGACCACATCCCGGTAAAAAACAACAACACAGGCATCGTAGCTTCAACGGTTCTGCGCAGCTGTTGGCGAGAGAAACCTGTGACATCACTTACGCGACTTTTGGTTGTGTAGTCTTTTTAATTACGTACGTACGAGTCTTATACTTCAACAGTTTTAAAACAAACTGCAACTTTCTTGACTTGCAAAAGTGTCTCTTACATTTATACACATTACTTGATGGCACAATTCAAACCGGATAGAAAAAAAAGTATTTGTCTCTAGCCGTTGCCTATACCGTCCCATGGCGGCTCACCGGAAGGGGAGGGACTTCGCCTCTCCTGTAACCACTGGCTGTATCAACTGCTCCTCTCTTAACAACAATAACAGAGGAAACGAGGACCTCTTAAATCAACTGAGAGTAAAGACATTCTCTTGAATAAAGTCACGTCGACGACGTTTCTCCTGCCAATAGATGTTCTGCTAGCTAACGGTATTACGAGGTGAGACATTTGGCTTGGACTTAACGGTCGTTTGGCCTGTTAGCTTTTATCTGGATACCTCTGATGTTTATTCCTCACAGGGATTTTTCTGACAGGCCATCAAGCAGACATTATGTTGCTTTTCTAATTTCATAAAACTTAAAGGTTTTGCATGTTCGTGATAGGAAGCTAACCCACAGTGATATTTCCCCCCGTGTCTTTTGCTTAACCTTGTTATTGACATATTTGGCCTAATGATGCCTTCAAGAGAGTCCTACAAATCCCAGCATTTAAGGGTGAAAGTCGTAAATAGTTCTATTTTCTTTACTGTGAGTAAGTACAAAATACATCTTAAACTGTATGGTTAGTTTGTGTTGCAGAAGCAGAAAAGAGGATAATATCCGACATGTATTTCTGAACATATAATGCCTTTAAATACCTGCCATTAGTAAAACAGTGAACGGACTATGCATCATTAAAATGTTAAGGGTTTCACATTTTTTATCAGGACTCACCCCTTTAATGCCACACTTAGGAACATTGTATGTAATTTTATGTCACAATATCAATATATAAATATTGTAATGTAATAAACCTTCTGGGAAACCAGTTGAGAATTTGTCAATAGCTCAGACTGGAATGTCTTTGGCAAATCCAGAAAATTAGATACCATAGAAATCAATGTACTTTATCAGTCCTGGTAGAAATACTAAAGGGAGAGCTACCACAGTATAAAAAAAAAAGTCAAATCTTTCACCCATAAAAAAACCAAAATACAATTTTCCCTGGTTGTATTTACTTGGTATGGTGGCCCCAGTTGCTACAGAAATGTGTGTTACATCATCTAACAAGGCTACCTTCTTTGTTTTTGTTTTCACCTGCCGGTGGTTAGACAAAATGGGGCGGATTTTCTTGGATCACATTGGTGGGACTCGCCTCTTCTCCTGTGCCAACTGTGACACCATTCTGACCAACCGAGCTGAACTCATTTCCACCCGCTTCACTGGAGCCACCGGCCGGGCTTTCCTGTTCAACAAGGTACCTCCACATCATTTCCATCACCTGGATTATGGATAACAGTACTGTCGCACTTGTTAGTTTAACTGATTGGACTCATTCCTCCTCAGTAACAGATAGTGAGACATTTCCTCCTGTGCTGTTCTAGTAAGCTTTTCAAAAATGTGCTAAAACCTTAAAGATTCTCTGTAGAAAAGCAACTAACTGTCCTCCAGGTTGTGAATCTGCAGCACAGCGAGGTGCAAGACAGAGTCATGCTGACGGGAAGACACATGGTGCGGGACGTCAGCTGCAAGAACTGCAACAGCAAGCTTGGCTGGATGTACGAGTTCGCCACCGAGGAAAGCCAGCGCTACAAGGAGGGACGTGTCATCCTGGAGAGGGCGCTGGTGAGGGAGAGCGAAGGCTTCGAGCACGTTCCCTCTGACAACTCCTGAGTTCACTTCCGTTGCTGTTACAATTCTCGACCCGTGCATACTACCGCTTTTCCTCCAGCAGCAGTGCATGGACTTGCATGGACAGTGTGCCCTTTGTGAGTAGAGCTACACCAAAATAATATCGCAGGCTGGGTCTTTGTGGGAAGTTTAAACAAGAAGTGGTGGACTTGTTCCCATACCTTTAAACATCTAAGAATGTCTTCTATGGTGGGTAATAATACCATTGCTTCACTACCCATTCAAAATCACCTGCAGTTCCAATATCTGCCCAACAGGTGGAGATGTTTATAAAAGTCGCTGGTTGATTGTCAGAGGGAGAGGATGCGCTCCTGCTGCCCTACAAGAACTTCACACAGATAGACAGGTTGTTATGTAGAGGTTTGAATAGCCATTAATGGCACTGGTGAATTCTGACTCTAAACAGAAGATTGGATTTGGACTGCCGGGACTGATTTAGTGAAATGTGTTTGCATAAAGAGTCAGTCAGTAAGCAGCATGCTGCGATACATTCAATGTCCCCGAGAATAAACGAACATTATAAAAGAATTTTAAAATAAAAAAAAAACAAAAAACGTTTTAAACAATATATGTTCATCATCTTAAACATACTCTTGACGATGTTACCGCTGAACCAGCTTTAAGTTTTCAGCTATAAAGAGTGCAGACATATACTTTATTTTATGTCACGATAAAGGTGATCAGAACATGTTTTAAAGTGAATGCAACTTTTGTCTTTTTGCATTTCAAAACACTTATGCTGGAAACGTTCCAGCCATGTGCAGTTCATTTTTAACCGTTTCATTTCATTTTAAGTTTCAGTGATTTCTTTTCAGTTATTCATAATATGGAGATTGACTGATGGCAATTGGCAAATTATTTGAATTAAAAATCGAACATTTGTTTGTTTTTTGTCAAAAATAAATACATTGAAACAATTTTTTTCACTGAATCTGGCTTCTTACTGTATGTATCTGTGCATATTTATATTTGAATATTGTGTCCTGCCTGAATATTATTTTTTTAAATGTATTATTTTATTTTTCAGTGCACATTTAAGTAATTTGTGATGCAATAATTGTGTCTTACTGCCACGCAGGTCATCAGTATTTGTGCTGATAGCCTATATAGTATATTGTTGTTACGTAAATATTCATTTTTTCGCATTTAGCATTGTGTCAAATATATATTTTGTCTAGATGTTAGCATTTCACTTTTTAAAGCAATCCGGTGCTACAAGCACAGAACTCCCTTGAAAATGACGATTTAATCCGCACCTTTCTGACACACCAGAATTGTTTGACAAAATAAAAGACAATCTTAACTTGAAGTGAATGTTTGAGAATTTTCCCACACAAAAAGTAAGTAATTGATTTCTTGTCAAACTACAGTTTTAAAGATTATAAATGAACTTTCAAAAAGACAACACCGCTGTGGATTTCCTCAGCATAGTCCTAGAAAAGTAGTCCCATTTCACGGTGATTAGGTAACGTAGAGTTCCTGACACAGCCTTTCTGGGAAAACTACCTGTGATTAAGGAGCGGGCTACATCTATTCAATTCAATTCAATTCAATTTTATTTATATAGCGCCATATCATAACAAAGTTATCTCAGGGCACTCAATCACATGGAGCCGGTCGAGACCAACTTCCACACACACAAAGAC